>VZUI01081446.1:0-47158 GCA_013401135.1 Cettia cetti | reverse complement strand
TCTATGTCTATGTCTATGTCTATGTCTATGTCTATGTCTATGTCTATGTCTATGTCTATGTCTATGTCTATGTCTATCTTTTTTTGTTTCATAGATCTAAGATATTAGGTGTACCTAAATATGATTATTATCTATACCTGTATTTATGATATAGATGACAAACATGGATGAGAAATGACAATAAATAACCAGCAAAATAATAATTAGAAAGGATGAACTTCTGAAAACTGATAAGGAAATGTAAGGATACTAGAATAGCTCTTTGATTTGGATAAGCATCTTAAAGCAATATTCATTCCAAGCTAGGTATGACAAAATCATTACTAGGAGTTATTCAGTAAATGAAGAAATGAATATATTAATTCTAAGTACTCCTGCTTAGAATACCAACCAAAAAAATGAAACATGAAAAATGAAGGATGAACTAGCCCTGTAGTGACAGGAAGATGTCAGGGATGGTCTATAATCAATTCATGAAGAGCCAAGTGAAGAAAGGAGCTGAGGTTATGGTTTCAAGCTCAGGAAAATGATAACACTGAACAAGATACTGCTGAAAAACTGAGACTTCTTGTTGTTTCCAGAGATCCTTTCAGAGTAACTTAAAACTGCTGTCCTACTCCAGTCAAGTTAAATTCTCATCTTTGTGGCAGCAATAGAGCCAGGTTCCTGCTGAGAGGACCTGATGCCTTTATCTTGTCTCCCTGTGAGGTAGTGACTTCATTTCTCAGAAAAAAAAAGAGAGTATATTTTACATTTTAGGATATAAAAGTGATGGAAAATCACAGCACTTCATGCTGCTAAACTTCAAGCATCATCTACCACGAATAAATATATTAAATTAAGATAATATTCAAGAGTCCTTAAAAATTGGCTGAGGAAATGTCTGCATCTCTGATGTTCATTTTAATAAATCTCCAAACAAGAAAATTCCAGCAGCTTGAAGAATTGTTGTTCTGCCATACTCAGTAGCTGGTAAGCCTTATATCGGTCCTAAGCAATAGTGGAAATGCTGGTATAAAATTCACTAATAAGAAATTCAGTGATAGGAATACAATTAGTGCTAGCCAAAATAATTTTACATAACTCAGACCTAGTCAAATAAATCTGACACTAGTGTTTGATTAATAAAAAATGTGTCTAGAAAAAGTAAAAGAGCAGATATTTTATACTCTGACCATGATAGGCATAGGACACAGTCTGACCCAGAACTCTGATTAACACTACACAGTGAGAGAACACATCAGAAAACCCAAAGGATGGATCTCAAAAGATTATGTGTCAATGGGGAACAACCACTATGTTTTCCAGTGGAACTCCACAAATACTAGGTTATTGGACATCCAACCTTTATGCAGCATACCTAGAAATGGTTCAGAAAAAACCCCAGAAATCATGGATAAAACTGATGGATGTTAAACAGATTGGAGCAATTAGTAATAAAGATGAAGATGCAGAAATATTGTGACTTGTGAATAAAATGGGACCATTTACATGTAGTCAGATTCAACAGAATCAAATAAGAAGTCAAATGTCTTGTAGCAAGTGGTGCAGCAAATTTATACAGAAGACAGAGGTGTCCAGTTAAAAATCAAGATCCCAGAGAGGAAATATGAGCCATAGTGGACAAACAACTTAATGTCTCTTGTCAGTGAGATGCTGTAGCAAAAAGACTAATAGGAAGAGCAGAAGCAATACACTGAAATTTTTCTTGTAAGATTTAGAGAGGTTTTAATATTGGAATGTCATTCACAATTCCTGTGTTCCCGCTTCTTGAAATACTGTTGCAAAACTGAACCATTTGTACAGAATTCAGCAAAGTGCCACAAAAAACCCATGTGAATGGTGCAATTCTTCAAGCTTTTGCAAAGCAGGCTTCAGTGCTTGTAAGAAGAAGATGGAGATATCTGCTGCTTACAGTGTAGCTGTGTATTTTCAATGGGAAAAAATAATAGGGATTATCAGGTTCCTTAACAGATGAAGATGATTGCTTTTCTTATATCTAGAGTTAGTACTAGAAGCTGAAACCAGACATTCAAATAAGAAACAAGACAAAATATTTAATAGTTGTTGTTGGAATCATAGTTATTCTAAGTAGGAATTTTCTTACTATGGATAACTTCTGTCTTGGTTCAGTTCCATCAATTTTCTTTTATTTTCTTCATCGCAGTTTGCTTGAAACATTCTGTCTGGGCAAACATTAATGTAGACACCAAAGTCACCTAAAAAGCCAAACACAAATAATCTTTAAGGTAAACTTCTGTACCTCATGTAAATGTTGGAGTTGTTTGTGACAAACTTAAAATCAACAAGCAGTTTTAAAAATATTGAAAGACGTCAACATGTGAAATCTCAACAGAACTTATCAAGCAGATGAATATTTGCTGGATGTTTTGGTATAGTAAGTAGGTGAAAATATCAGGGGTTTATTAATTTCTGTTGAAAAGGTAAGAAAAAACTGCATTTCTTTACTACTGTGAATTGCTTTAAAACTCCTTGAGGAAATACCCAAAATTTCCTTTCTAAGAAGTAGCAATTACACAGATAGATCATCCTGATATCTTGCAAATATTTAATTTCAGGTTACAAATCCATACTGAAATATTGACTGTGACTTCATACAACAACAGTTCACTAGAAATGACTCCTCAAAAAACAGCATCATATGCCTTAGCATAGCAATTTTTGTTAATCAGACAAGTAGTCCTTATTCATGTGTTTGCTAGTAAAAATACAGAAATCTGTCCCAGTTTTGGACACATTATCATAGAGTTACAGAGTACACTGAGTTCGAAGAGACCCATCAGGATCATTGAGTCCAATCCCTGCCCCTGCACAGGACATCCAACTGTCACACCATGTGCCCAAGAACATTGTCCAAACACTCCTTGAACTCTCACAGGCCTGGGTCCATGACCACTTCCCTGGGGAGCCTGTACCAGTGCTCAGCCACCCTCTATATGAAGAACTTTTCCCTGATATTTAGCCTAAACTTCCCCTGACTCAGCTTCATGCTGTTGCCTTGAGTCCTATCACTGGTCACAAGCATGAAGATATCAGTGTCTGTCCTTCCTTTTTCCTACACAAGGAAGCTGTAAGCTGCAATGAGGTTTCCCCTATGTCTCCTCTTCTCCAAGCTGGACAAATCAAGTGACCTCAGCTGCTCCTCATACGGCTTCCTCTCAAGGCCCTTCACCATCTTCTTGGCCCTCCTTTGGACACTCTTTAATAGCTTAATGTCTTTTTTATACTGTGGCACCCAAACCTTCCCCCAGCACTGGAGGTGAGGCTGCCCCAGTGCAGAGCAGAGCAGGACAATCCCCTCCCTTGCCCAGCTGGTCTGATGCCCCCCAGGACATGCTTGGCCCTTCTGGCTGCCAGGGCACAATGATTCAGATTCAACTTTCCATAGACCAGGATCCCCAGGTCCCTCTCTGCAGCACTGATCTCCAGTATCTCATTCCCCAGACTGCCTGTACATCCCAGGTTCCCCCATCCCAGGTTCAGAATCCAACCCTTGCCCTTGTTAAAGTTGATACAGTTGGTGACTGCCCATGTGTCTAGTTTGTCATGGTCTCTCTGCCCTTGAGGAGGTTGATGGCCACTTCCAATTTATTGTTTTTGGCAAGCTTGCTTAGTATTCCTTTGAGTCCTGCATCCAAGTCATTAATGAGGATGTTGAAGAGCACAAGGACGGAGCCCTGCAGAACCCCAGTAATGTCAGGTCACCAGTCTGATGTCACCCCATTCCCTACAATCCTTTGTGCCCAACCTGTGGGCCGGTTGCTCAACCATCACGTAACACGGTTGCTCAGCTGAGTGCTGGACACCTTGTCCGGAAGGATCCTGCCATAGAGAGCATCAAAAGCTTTACTGAAGTTGAAAAAGATGACATCTACTGGCTTGCCTAGATCAACCAGGTAGGTTACCCTGTTGTAGAAAGAAATCAATCAAGTTTTACAAGCAGGACTTTTCCCCTCACACCTCAAAAGTGTGCTGGCTGTGACTGGTGATGTATTGCTCTACAGGTGTTTTTCAATACCCTCCAGAATAACCTTTTCCATGAGTTTACCAGGCACTGAAGTGAGACTGACAGGCATGTAGTTTCTGGAATCCTTCTTCTTCCCCTTCTTGAAGACTGGGACAATGTTTGCCAGCTCCCAGTCAGCTGGAACCTTTCTTCTTCTGGTACCTTATCTTCTGAAAAACTTATATTCTCTTATATTTTTTGGTCTTACCTTTAAACATTGACTCAGAAATTTCTGACAACAATGAATACCAGTGCTTTTTATGACAGAAAAGTCACATCAGAGTAAGGTAAAGGCAGTTGGAGAATTTTCCAAAGCAATATGTCCACACTGAATCTTTGTATCCATCTTCCAGTCTCAGTCTTTAGATGGAGATATTATCTTACATTCCATATATTATTTCTGCTTCTATTGAGTCTCTCATCTGAAAAATTTTGTAATGAGAGAAATTAGGCTTGAGGGAATCTAAAGCTGTAGAACCCAGATTATCATTTAATTTAAGAGTAGAAGCCACTTGTGTTTCTTTGCTATGTATTATTAAGTACTAGAAACTATTCTGTGTTCCAGTATGCCTTACCTGTGTGGCTGTGGTTTGGGCATTTTTGAAGACTGTGACATGTATGATTTCTGAGAACTTCAGAATAAGGTGCACCTTGAAACAACCAGAATTAACACATATATATTTCTGTGTTATTTTCATTACAAATTGTGTTTGAAAACCATTCACAAAAATTTGCAGAACAAAAATTATCACTATAAGCCTATAACAAATTATTTGTCCTCAAGGATGGTGTTTTATTTTATGCCTTTTTATTTTTCACTGTGCAAGCTGCTGAATCCATTCTTCCTAGAAAATATATGCTGGCACTGTCTCATTTAGTGTCTGTTATCCTACATTTTTTGGCTTGTATTTGACATGATGAGCATCAATTGAATGAGACATAATTATAAAGGATTCTATGCCTTTTGTTTAAAATAGAATTATTTGCATGACAATGTATCCTGGAGAAGTAGAAACCAAGAACTAGGGCAAGCCTGAGCTTAAACAGGCTGCTGTTTGGTGCCTGCTTTAGGATGACCTGAATCACTCTTCATGTTTGGACACACATAAAGGTCAGAGGGACCATTTAATTGACAACAGTATTTGCTATGGGGATGAGAGTGGTAAGACAGGATTTAAGAAATTTTCCTACCTCTGTGGTTGTGGCATTTTGATGTTGATGTTTGGCTTATTGGGGGATTGCTTCTATTGGCACTAGATGACAATGCCTAAGCAACTGAGCTGAGCCCTAGGCTGCTGTTAAGTCTGTTAGCTGAAGGTCAACCACTTACTGTGCATGTGTATCCTTGCCAAAAGATGCCTACATTTAGGATTCTTAATTTGGAAATTAATACCAATTCCAATCCCTATTGCCCTGAACTACTAGTCTGTTTAGATTAAATGTGTGAAGGTGCAATGTTTTTGATACATACTAATTTCTTCATTGAGTTCCAAACATGTTTTCTGTATGGAGTCAGGGATTGGGAAGTAGACAGAAGATTGACTGTCTCAGCTTCATCTGTAGGTAAAGTCTTATCCAGGTCTTGCAGGCCTGCAGACTGAGCTCCTGATGCAAAAGGAAACCTTGTGGAGTAAGGCTGTCTGCTTGTGTCAAGGCCAAAGTGAGCCTTCACAGGAGAATATTTTGGAAAAAAAATCCCTCTCTGTTTGGGGATAGTCAGACCTGATGCAAAAGGTATACCTTGGTTTTAGTATTCCTCCCAAACGAATAAAAAGTCTTTGCTTCTTTATCTTTACTAGAATGTTTTAGTGAAATTCTTGCACAAAAGAAACTAAAACAAAACAAAAAAACCCAGGAGTCCCCAACCCCACCCCCAAAAAACCCCCAAAATCATTCACTCTATTTTGTTCTGAGAAATAACATTATTTTTTTTATATATCAGGAAGAAATCAATGTAAGCCAAATTCAAGGGAAAACTTCTCGTGGTCCAGAATTAATACTTTTATTTTGGCAAAACAGCAAGCAAAACCAGTTTTAGAGTGACAGGCTTTACAGAAAAATAACTATATAGTCCTCAGTACATATATGTACTTTACAAAAAGAGTGAAATAAATCAAAAGCTATTGAGAAATTGAATGGAAAAGGGAATTTCATTTTTATAAATCTGTATCAGTTGAAAGTTGCTGTGGAAAGAGAAACAAAATCAGTTGTGTCACACAATTCATTATTTCATGTTTCTTCTTGAAATATCAACTCCTGCAGTTGTGAATTTGTGAAAATGGCTGCTACCTTTAACTCAGCATCACAGCCATTACAAAAATAGAAGACTGGCCAGAACTGCCCACTAACTAAGCAGTTTTTATTGAAGAAAATGGTTTGAAAGCCTTCTAGCAGTTGTGACACTGCAGTTGCTAAAAAATAAGAGTATAAAACATACTTAGATTGCTCAAGACTCAGACCTAAAGTGAGAAGCCCAGTTATTGCAGAAATTGTACCTGAGACTTGCAATATTGTGCTTTTGATAGTGCTACTGTAGACTTAATAATTCTAAATTAATTAATTAGGTGTGTACCAGAGCAATTAGCAGAAATCTAGCTGAAAATCATGGATATTCTTTATTGTGCTAGACTGAGAAAATGTACACACATATTTAAAAACGATTTTCAAATATATTCCAGCTACTTTTGTTAATGCAAATTTAAGACTAATTAGACATTGTTAATAAACGCTTTTGTGAATACTTTATGTATTAAACCCTTTGGAGTGTTTAAAGCTTCCTTTTTTGAAATTTTGTCCTTCTAGAAGAGAACCAAGTCTCACAGTATGAAACGGATTTTAAAGTGAGATATAAGAATGTGACACAATAAGTTTAAATAGTAGTGAAGACAGCATAACAATTTTAGATAGCTCTGCTCTGCTCAATATTCATTAGAAATAAATGTAAACATTGCATTATTTGTCTCTTTTTTAGCAAGGTCATAATGAACAGAATCAAACATATTTTTCAGCATTAAAACCAGAAAAGGCAGAAGAAGCTTTGAGCTTTATGTTCAGAGTAGAAAGAAGCAAAGGATGCAATATATTAATTTTCCAAAAAACATATTTCTACTGTAACTACCTAGAACAATATGCACACAAAATGACTTGGGATGTCAGATCTGTGGAAGTAGCACTTCTGAGGAATCATTAGTCAGGACAGCTGTATTTTTATTAAAATATTAGCTTGAAAGCATCTGTGAAAACTATAAAATAAAGTTAATATTCTGGAAGCTCTAAAAAAACCCCTAGACCTAATGCCTAGTTTCTAGTAATTTAAGAATACCAGCATAAGAAACAGATGGCAAAATAGCTCAATATCCTTTGGAAAATCTTCTGTTTCCATTAAAAGCTACACCTGCTGAAATGTGTGATCTTACTTTAAATGTAGAAAAGCACTAATAGGAATGTACAGCAGTGTGGTTATGTCTCTTAATTGGTATACCCTAGTGGAAACAAACATGCTAATTAAGCGATCATCCTGATTATAAGAACCTGATAGGAATACACAGTGCTGGGAGAGACTAATTTCTATTACAGCAATGGCTTTAATAATCATAGTTAGATGATTGAAATATTTATATTATATAAGTGTAAGTGACTCACTATAGGACTCAGAATGAGCATGAAGGGAAAAAGATTGAAGTAGAGGTATTTGTGGCACAGAGCAAAGTTACAACTTCAATCTCCTCTATAGAGAATTGTGGACAATACCAACTAGTCACTTTGATTTGACTAGGTTTGTCATTTCTCTTCTCATTAGAAATTGAAATTCATTGCATTCAATAATTTCATTTTGAACTCATTTCATTTAAGGCTTTACTTTAATCCGTGTGCCAATCTAGAAACTGATTTTAAAGGTCTCATTCAAAGCTCCAACTGCAACATTAATCAGGAATGCTTGATTCAAATTCTTCTAGTTCTCCTTTAGAGGTTTGCAACAGCATTTATTTTAATTTTCCTCCATACTCAAATAGAATCCAGTTCTACTTTCACTTTTAGCTGGCTGATCCCTTCAGGCTCAAGTAGCTGCTGGGTACAGCCAAACGAGAGAGGCATCAGAACTTCCAGAGCCATGGTCATTAAACACAGCAGATTTGGGTAACAAAATAGAATCCTTGGAACTTTCCAGTCTATTTTTGACTCCAAAGATAGAGAGGTAAAAACAAGATCAGCATTTATTTGATCCTTACAGTGGCATGTACTAAGTAGATGACAAAAGACTACAAGAAATTACAAATGCTGTCAAAGTACCATGTAGATATGGAATAAGGACTGGAATAGAGCATTACTTCACAAGGTGGGTTAGGAACTGCATTTGGAGGTGTGCTTACTTCCAGAAGAAAAAGGAAAAAGGGTCAAAGAAGAAAGCTATTGCTAAATTCTAAATCCAATCTATTAAATCCAGTATTTTGTAGGAATTTGAAGATATTACCACGAATTCACTCTTAAACTTACATAGAACCTAGAGAAAGAGGAAGTTTCTGCAATATTGTTAACAATAGTAATCACCTGGTATTAAAAAAAAAAATCCCAGGACCTGGCACAACATAACATTTCTGATAACAGTTTAATTCTTTATTGTATGTAGAAGAAAATAAGCACATGGCTGGTTAAGCCTTTTCTCTGCTGTGGATCAACAAATAATACAGTAATTGCATTTATGTCCAAAATTTCACAAAACACTTAGCACTTAGTGTTGTGGTCATGAGCAGTAGAATTGCTCATTAGCTGGCAAAAAATGCACTTCTTTTTTTTCCAATAACAATTAATAGAATAAAGCTCTAAGAATCCTATCACTTTTCTTTGGCAGATCCTTTCTCATCTCACTCCAGCTGATCCCTGGGCTTTAAAACTATGCGCCTCAACCTTCAACCCAATGCATTCCTGAACTGTAGGAAATCTGCTCAGTGCAGCCTGAGCTTTTGAGGATCTGCTGGAAGCTGCTTTTTCAAGATTTCAGGAATAGTTTACTATAAAATGAGATCTGAGTCTTTATATTTCTATCTAATTCATCAGGTATTTCTGTCTAAGTTAAGGGTTGTGGAAGTAGGTCAAGATGAAAATAGAATTTTGCTGTTTGAATATCAGGATTGGCATATAGAGTATACGATACAGTAGGTATGAAAATGCAGAGATATGGTATTTCTCTCTACTTGAATAAAAGGGTAAAAGATCTCTGAGAACAAAATTGTTGTTGGAGTGCCAGAATTAAAGAGACACAATTAAGAAAAATGCTGAACCAAACAATCCTCTTTGCTACCCTTATTTTGTAATTTTATATAATACCTGAAGAAGTCCATAGTAGCTCTAAAGTTCCTTTTCTGAGCTTTGGGTGTGGGTGTCCCTGTCAATTTTTGCATGTTTTACTTAAAAAGTATTCAGAACACCAAGTGATGAGATTCCCCCAGTCCTCCTTGATTTGCAAATCCTTGACCTTACAGCACATAAAGGTATTAATGCACATGTGCATTTGTCTCTCTCAAAAGTATACACAAATATCTGTATATGTGTGTATATTCATATGAATATATAGCAAGTTGAAGCTCTCAGAAGCTAATGAATGACACCTACAATTTAGGAATACTGAACCAGACAGGGAAGAAAAGAAAAAGTCCTGCCAAGTGCATCTGTGGTAATGGCAATGAAAAATGTCTGACTCATTCAGAATACCTAAAAGGCAGCACCACAATGAGAGCAACCCAGACCTTTGATACTTATGTGGGTAGCAGGACAATGGGAAACTTGTTGTAATAAGAAAAACAATTGAAACTTGTACAACTGAGTGATGGCATTGGAATTTTCAGTGTTCAGAAGTAATTAGAAAACAGCTGTGAAGGAAAATCAATTGTTCCTGGTCATCAGTGGCCTGTTTTCCAGAACTAGAATAAAGAATGCAATATGATATCTTTGAAAAGAGCAAGTAATTGTTTCTTCTTTGTTTACTGTTTTAATATTCCTCTGCTTATTTGTGCTATCTTTTAGTTTCTTCAGGACTTCTTTAAAAACTCTTTGATTTTCCTAATTCTATTGCAATGCTATCTAGTCATAAAAATATCTTTTTAAAGAGTTCTTTAAGGTGATGACTTGTGATTTATGAAGAGTTGAACAAATGCTTATAAATTGCTCTTTGATGGTTTCATAACAGAAGACTTGCTAAATGAAAAAAGCTAAAGCCCATCAATGAAATGCAGACTTATTAATATTAATAAGTATTTGACCCATGAGAAGCCTGAAGTCTTCAGATTCTTTTTCCTGATCTTTGAAGTGCTTTTGAGACATACCTTTTTTTCTAATATGATCATTTTCTTTTAGTTGACATTATCATGAAAAGAGTAGGGGTTGAAGAGTATTGTGTCTGCCACATAGTGCAACTAACAGACTCCAGGAAGAACCTTTGCAATCCAAATCATTAGATCAAATTTTAATTCTGGCAGGAAAATATGACTTTTAAGCTATTATCATTTGTATTATGCCAGCATTGTTAATATTGATTTAGTCTTACACAGTGACAGAAATTGAAATGCCAGGAGTGATAGCTGTGCTGAACTGTTTTGAGCATGTAAAATGGTGCAGTATTCGATTAAATCACCCTTGATTCATTTGTTTATCTTGTGCTGCACTGTAAATTTAATCTCTCATTACATGATTTGGATCCTAATTTACACAGGATTTGAAGCAGGAAAGCAAAGCACATGTATTTGCAGCAATATTCCCTGTGACCTCTTGTTAGTGGGAGGAAATGTTCCCCCAGAGTGAGAAGTGCTCAAGTGAATGTGTGTTGCAGGAACCTATACAGCCATTGAGGAAAAAAACAACCCAGCTCTCATTGTGTGCTTGCACAGCGCTTAGCCCAGAGAGGCCCTGATCAATACTTTGAATCCTGAGGAATTACTGCCATGCAGCTGACTATTGAGACAACCATGCTAACAGCTCTTGGGAGCTGTTCAGGAGCAATTCTGTGCCTGCTGCACTGAGCTGCTGCTGGAGAGGCTCCTGCTCTGGCAGGGGTGGCAGCTGCTGGTGCCTGAGTACCACAGTTTTCAATGCTGACATCCAGCTGCAGGCTGTAAAACTGTGCTCGCCTCTGGAGGGTAAGACGAGGCACAGACTCTTGCAGCAAGTATGTGTGAATCACACTCTAAACCTTTCTTCCTCAGGGCTGGCGTGCCCTCAGCCCCCAAGTCAGATGTCAGGGGTGCAGACCTGGGCCTGCTTTCTGCTGCCATTCTTAAATTAGCTTGTTCACTAAATGGTTGTAAGGAAAATTCTGCTAAACACAAGCACTCTGAAGAAGATGTAACTGCAAAGGTGTTAAAAACACCTTGCAGAACAATAATAAGGAGCTTCAGCTCCCATATTTCTTCTTCAAAAAGGCAGACTTCACAGCTTCCAAATGAGCCTGGCAGAAAATTTCCTATTCACGGCTTTGGGATTCATATGGAAAATAATATTGCAACAGCAATCATTTAAATGGAGTATATTCCTTCAGAATTTCAGGATAGCAAAATCTAGAGTTTAAGATCCAGACAAAACCATAAAGCATTTTCAGCATATTAGTGAGGAGAGATATACTGTCATCTGTAAGCTTCTACCTAGGAATTTTAAGAGACTGTCTTTCCTTGGCAGTATTCACAGAAATCAATGAAATAAATCTGGAGTACAATCTATTCATTTAGATTATGCTCCACAATCTAAATAGACAGCACATTAGACACTGGCAGTGAAGTTACTTTTTGGATAAAACTCTAAATGTCAACTCTTCTACTTAGAGCAATTTTACGTTGCTGGCCATTCTGTAACTATGATGAGGTTCCTCCTAATTTACACCAACATAGATGAAGTGGAAATAAAGGTCAAATGTTTTCACAGAGTGAGTAACTTATTTTTCTGTGGCAGCTTCTTTGGCCAAGAAGAGAGAGACCAAAGGTTGCATCATATGGCAGATCAGCAACACCTCTTTAAGGTGTTCTCCCCCTGTTCCTGTTTCCTAAAAATAAGCAAGAAAATAAACAAAAATGAATGAATTAATGCCATCACAACAGGCAGTCTTGATGAGGAAGTCTCTATAAAGGGGTCAAACAGTAAGGCTGAGGGCTGAAGAAACGCACAGGAAAAGCTATTTTACCTTTAGGCAGCTTTTGAAGTTGAGTGTTGGTTTTGAGGCAGCAGTGTGGCAGGGAAGGTGATGGAGCTGCCCACAGATCTGCCTTTATGACCAACAAACTTATATAAACACTGAATTTGCAAGGATTTTTTTTTCAAACCAGAAAATGAGCAGAATAAAAAATTATAAATGATTAAAAAGAGCTATTTGAAATGCTTATATGACATTAATTAGTTGTTTACCTGATTGGAAAACTGTGGACTAGTGTGAAGTTTAAAAACCCAGGAATAGCATGATTTGTGAGAATGGTGGCTTTGGAAGTGTTAACAGGTGATGAGAAATTTCAGAAAGTGCATTTCATCTGCAGAATTTGAAAGAAAATTTATTAAGACGGTGTTTTGCAAAGAAAAGAAATCCTGTAGAATAAATTTGCAAGAGAATAGGTAAGAAAGAGTAAACACTGCCCTAGTGGCTTGTAGTGAGAGATGCAAAGAAGGGAAAGAGATGAAGTAGGTATGATATGGGATGAAGCATTTAGAATTGCAAGAGCAGAAAAGGGAGGATCTAGGAAACAACAGAAAAAAAAATCACTTGGATACGTGAAAATTTGGATGGGTTAAATAAGAGGAAGACTATTGAGGCAAAAAAGATTTTAAATGAAATACAGAATTTTCCTTGATCTGTACATTCCACAGCACTGCTTTACTTCTAACATTAGCACAGGTTATGTATCTAACTAAAAAGACATACTGCTGTTTGTCATACAATTAGTAGTGCAGGGGGAGGGACGCTAATGGCTGAGCAACAAAGTTTGAAAAAATAATGACATTCCAGAACAGACATCCAGCCACAGACTTCCCCAGATTCACCTATGCTAACTTTTCCTCCTTGCTGCATGTTTTTGACCTCTGAGGCTTCTGCAGGTGACAGCATTAAGATTCCAGAAGGCACCGGGGGGGGGCATTAAAATTCCCTGCAAGCTTTGAATCTCTCTCCATTGATCGGTGTGTCAGTCCAGGATGCAGTCATACACAGATGTTACACAACAGCAGCAGCAGGATGCAGAGCTCTAAAAATATTTGGATTTAATTGGAAAAAAAAAGTAAATATTTTGGGCCCTTTATTAAATGCCCCAGCTTCCTCTCTGGCATAAAACAGTGGCTGATGTAGCTCGAAAGTGGCTTATTTTTTTTGGAGACTACAATTGATTCACACAGAATGTGAAAGGGGGAAAAAAAAAGGAACAGAAAACATGGCATCTGAAAAATAGTGTAGACAGAAGAAGAAAGGGGAAAGCAGACACTTGAGAAATTTTTCAAGCATGATTCTTTGTCTTCTTGAACTCTGATTTAAAGGTTGCCTAGCAACAGTGGCAGTAACAGCTGGGACACCCTTGATCTTGTTGTGTAAACTATTAAAAATAGGTGATGGAAAGTAGCACCATGGAAACAATGACAATTCTGAAGCAGGTGTCTGCAGTTCTGCTTTTCAGCTTAATGTCAGAAGTGTAAATTAAAAAAAATTATTTCTCCCTTTAATCTGAATTTTTTAAAAGAAAAATCTTTATATTCCGAAAATTAAGTAAGGCTGAAGATTACATTATCCCATTCTGTGGCACTGACTCCTGATTATTGCTTTATATGCTTTCTTGCCAGAACCTTTAGAGGATCTTCATTTCCAGAGACTGAGGTAATTTCACTCCAGTGAATTACTGAAGCAGTCCTTCAGCAAGGGTCATAACTGGTATTTACAGTATTAACCTCAGCTATGAAAGGATCATAACCCTGATTTCCGTTGGACAGTTTAGGTAAAGCCTCACCCAGAATTACTATTATTAAAATCATAATCTGAAAATTCTTACCTTATACGGGGCTAATAATCATAGCTAGGATTAATAAATGTAGACAATTGGATATCAGCAAGCCTCGTTCTGAAAACATTTAGAGACCCAGGGTCAAGTTTTCCTTAATATGACTAGTAAATCTGTGGCATGCAAAAGAGGTATAATTCTCAGAAAGAGTAATTATCTGCCCTTTGACACAGCCTCCTTTTAGGGCCCTTTAATTCGATATCCATGTTAAAGCAGACAAACTTCCTTTAAAAACATGGGACAGTATCTTTTATTAAGCTAAGGGTATTTATTGAGTGTGAATAAAACACTCTGCATCATTAGTGAAATTTTTATGCACTGTTAAAATATTGCAAAAGAGAAAAAATATTCCTAACCCATGGGATATTGTATTTTACTTTTTCTTTTTTTTTTTTTTTTTTTTATGCATTTGGAATGAGACACAAATAGAACCAAATACTCAAAAAGGCTTAGGGGTCTATGTCATTTTGACATCTTTATCTTTATTCTATCATGGGTGTTCCTGCATTCTGATTTACTAATAATCACCAGTTGCACAACTAAAACAAAGAACTATATGGAAAAAAAGTGTAAAGAATTGTTCAATAAAGCCAGATATGAATCTAAATAACAACTACCTAGGGTTATTCTGACTGACCAAAGCATCTCCACCTCATTACTGCAATATCTCTAAAGAATTCTGCTTAATTTTTTTTAATGCTTCTTATGAAATCAAAAATTATTCTTTCCTTTGAGCAACTTTACTGCTGCTGACATTAGTACTTTGCTAAAGCATCATCTTCTATCAGTATTACTTTTTCTCATCTTGGAAGAGATAAATTAGGTACTAGGTTGCATAATTTTGATATTATATTGTAAGGCACTGTACTATTTTTAGAAGATATCCTACACTGAGGCAGGACAGAGCTGACATGCAATGTCATTTCTTCCTGAGGAATTAACTTCTTTTGCAACCTAGATGTAAAGGAAATAGTGGGTATAAATCTTACACTTTTTGGTTCACAGCAAATTTCACAGAAACCTTTACCACTATCTTGCTTGGATTGGCATTTCTACCATACCACAGAATTCTTTGGTTTGGGGGGGAACTTAAAGATCACTCAGTTTCAACCTTCCTGTCATGGACAGGGATGCCACACAACTGGATCAGGTTGCTCAGGGTATAGGGTAGCATGGAAGTTACCGAGTGTTTCTTCTAATCTACTTTAGTCTTACATACTTTCATATATTGCTAGGCAGAACAACTACAGGCACAGGCACATTCAAATAGTCAAACTGACACTGGGCTGTATTTGAAAGAACATAGGAACAATAAACCTTTGTGCTCAGCACCCATTTCTTCAAAGACTCTTCTGTAGTGTGCAAGCATGATGTACTCTCCAAGCAGATAGGCTTGTCTTCCTGACCTCCACGAATTAAACTAAGTGCCAGAACTGACTTCACGGTAGTCTGTTCTTTCCAATAGTTTCATAGGAGCTATTCTACAATAATCTAGTAATATTGAATTATTTATTTTGCTCAAATTATTTTGTGAAATAGTGTATTTGACTTCATTCATTCTGCCCTGTATGAAAAGCAGCCTATCCTCCTCTGCAGTTTAGATGAATGAGGAGTCGTACAAAAATGTAGGATTTATTTTCAGTGTTCTGTCATTTAGATCTAATTTGTAGGAGCCAATTCAGAAAGAAAGCTGCTTTTAAAACTTTGAGAAATTTAAGTAATGGCACTTATTTTAATTTGTGGCATGTCCAAAGGTTGGGATGACATCTAAAATATGAGGGAACAAAAAAGAGAGTTTTAATTTTTGACCTGAGTTATACTCTAGTCTGTAAAATCATCTGAATTCAGTGAAATCACGTAAGAAATAAAATAGCATAATTGGCTATAGTACTGTTACAGATTAAGAAAACTTTTCAAGACCTTTATCTGGTACTCAAAAAGTGTAATGGAAATTGCTAAATATTCCTTTAAGTATTTTGGGGAGAATAAAACTTATTGCACATGTGACTAATCTATGTCTTCAAGCATCTATTACACCAAATCATTCCTTAATTTATGCCAAAAATATGCCAATTTAAAGGCCTTAGAATATCAAGGTGCTACACTTTGCCTTTACTACTTGCTAACATCCTGACTTTTTGCGGTTCCTAAATTTCTGTATGCACATAAATATTTTACTCTAGCAACAGCCGGAGCCATCAGGGTAGGATATCAGGCAATGATCTCCATTTTACGTGAGGATTACTAGTGAGTAAAATATCTTAGTACTCCACTACTAGCATACCAAAGCACTAGAAATTTCTAAATATGAAGGAATAAATCTCCAGGTTATGTGTTTTACTAAAGGAAAGTTTCAACTGCAATTTTCTCACAAATATGTCCTCTTCATTGGAGGATTTTGAGGGATAAATCCAAGGGAGAGATAATCTCAGTGTTTCTATTATTAGCTAAATATTTCTTTAGATTCTTTTGCCCTATTTACTAATTTTGTGTTTTTCTGGGAATTCATACTTTAGACAGATAATTTTCCATAGCTTTTTATATGTCTCTAAAGACCTGGTTTCTTCCTTTTCGTTATCTTCCGCTTGCCAAAGAAGCCCATGTGTTTAAGAGTCAAATATTTTCTGGGGTCAGTACAAGATTACTAATGAAACCTTCTGAGAATTTAGAACCAATATGGATCTCCTGTAGTCTCTACCAAACCCTTCTAAAAAGAAGCTGTACCTGACTTCTAGAAACATATTAAAACGTCCTACCACAACAATGTATTTCATTGAACAAGGTTTTCTTTATTTGTTTTCTTTATTTGAAGGAGCTCAGGAGAGCAACTAAAGCTACAGAGGTCCATCATGTTGCTCAATGTACTGCTGTGATAGCCTGTGCTATTCAATATGGGAAAAATAAGAGCAGTGAAATTCAAGGCTACCTGTTGGGGCTGAAACCTCCTCTAATTGATCACTTTGTCCAGCAGAAGAGCTGCCTGGAGGCTTTTCATGTGGATTCTGAGACTGAAAACTTTAGCTCAGCTATTCTCTTCTGTGTTTGTATAACATGAAGGATTATGCCCTTGATTTAACAAGGGGAACCCCCCTGAAGCTTCCCTCTGAAAATGAAATAAAACTGAAATAGTTGCAGTGTACATGGTATTAAAAGTCTTCCCATATGACTCCTTCACTTTGCTCGTGGTCATCATCTTTTTGCCTCTCTTGTACTGCTAAAATTAATCACTGAAGTGGACCTGAATGGGAATGAGGAGCCTTAGAAAGGACACCAGTCATCTTGTCATCCAGAAAATCCCATATCTTTACCTTATCCCACTGAGCAGTGTGGGGCAGGGGCTGCTCTGGGTGCTGGAGTGTTAGAGAAGATTGCAGGCCTGACTTGCCTTTGAATATTTTTGGCTCAGGTTTCTGTGGGTTTTGGAGGTCAGCCGACAGTTGTGGGACAGGCTGGAGTGGCATCTCCATGCTACAAGGAGAGGGCAGCTTAAGGTAGGACTGGTCCCATAACACTTGTGGGTACACTCTGGGCCCCTGATGTCTTTCTCCTCTGTCAGGAGGGAAATATCCCATCCACGTTTCGGTCCCCATCCTCCACTCCCTCTCTTCCAGCCTGTCTATTTTTGCTGGATTCAGCATTTCAGGATCTTTGTGTGAGACCGTTTTCTGTACATGCTAGCAAATAAACATATGGAGCAGCCCAAAAAGCCCATGTTCTTGCTGATTTCTCTGCCTGCTGGGCAGTATAATGAACTACCAAATAAACTGTTTGCCAGCAATATTTTCAGATTAATGCTTAAAAATTAAGCTTAAGGACAGAAATGAAAGAGTTGAAAACTGGACTAAACATATTCCATACTTCTCAGACAAGATGTATTTTATTCCTGCTATGTCTTGACAAGTATCTTCCCAGCAGGACTGCAGTTTGCAATGTAGAAATTAATCAGATGTTCAAGATAATTAAAAACACATTTCTAAGTGCTGTTGGGAAACAGAGATGTGGAATGAAAGGACAAGTTCTTAAATGGACTTACAGACAATGATTTTACAGTTCACTTCCCCTGAGCATCCCCATTAAAATGAATCTTAAAGTTACTTTCAATCTCTTTGCAGATTTACAGTATCAGCAAAACAATTATGGACACTTTTCTCAAATGGAACACCCATTAAAAGACTGGGAATTTGGGGTTTTTTCTTTGTTTTTTTTTTTTTTTCTTTTCCTAGCTGCATTTAAGACAGGTGAGTGAAAAAAAAAATTCACAAGGAAAAGAAAAGCATAGAAGAAAATAAAAGAGTTTCATGATGATGTATTGAACATCTAGACACAAACATGCACAGTGGAAAGTCATTTTCAAGAGGAATATTGGGACTACTAACCTAACAGCAAGCCTAAGTCAAAAGACTGCAGAAATATGTCTGTGACCTGAAATCTGTGAGCCTGTGAAGAGTCCAAGAGACCTTTGATGAGATAGAGATGGTTCCCGCTTCATATTTGCACAAGTTATGGAAATGGTGACTCTGCTATGGGATTTGCCTGAGAACTTCACCCCATCCTCCCAAAAGATAAGAGGAATTTCCATTCCTCTCTCCTTCTCTTATGTTTTCCCAGTGGAATGAGCTGTTGGAAATGCTAGGATTTGTTTCCAAAAACCTTCCAAAGATTCATGTGACCATTTTAGGAAAAAAATCCATCCCTTGATATTTTTTCACTGAGAAGATTATGCCTTTTTAGTGCTCTAAAATCAAAATATATGCCTTTGTGATTAGTCCAAGAAAGGAAAAATGAGTGTGATCTTTCAAACCCAGAGGATCAAATTATGGTTTCAGTAACATTATGCAATTTTTGTCATGTTACAAATTTATTGAAAAGATTAGTTATTTTTCTGCTTGGGTATTTTATTATTATTATTACTATTATTTATTTTATTTTTAGAATAGCTTCCTCTTTTCAAGGCTCATTGTCCCTTCTGGCAGTGGAACTACATAACACTGAATATGTGTGACACCACACTAATTTCCATAGCGGAGGATTAGGCTATTACAAATATGGGATTAGGCCCACTTGAAGGATCAAAGCAAAAAAGAGAAGTGGGATATGAAGAAATTTTTTTTCTTTTTTTTTTTTTTTTTTTTTTTTTTTGCTAAGCAAACAAATATCCAGGATAATAGAGCAAAAGGAAAGAAACTGCCCAAGTGAATTTTTATAATTTAACTTGAACTCCTGATCCTGAACTAAGAATATTGGATTTTATCTGATTTTTTTTTACCAGTAGAAAAACTCTGAGTTGTTTGTTTTCTTTTGTTTTCCACTGCAGCAGCATTATTCATACAGAACCAATACAGAATCTGAAACAATATCCTGAGGCCATTTTCATACAATTTAGCATCTTGTATTCATGTGCATCATCGAACAGCTACGCTTCCCATTCACGTTGCTAAGTTATTGCAGTACATTTGTGGTTGATTTTTCCATTGATGCTAGAGCAGTGTATAATTAGCAGTGAATAACTTATTCCATGAATTCAACCTCATTTTCCTTTTTGAAGTGTCCACAAATAGATAAAAACATAACCCTTATTCCATTTCACTGTGGAATAAAGAAGACCTTTCTGTTTTAAATGCTGTAGGTTTATACCATGCTGCAATTATTGCATAATTTAATTTGGATATTAAAATGATGTTTGACTATATGATTTGCCCCTAATTTCCATAACTTTTTATCATTTATTTCAAAAAGTGTTACAATTTCAGGAGGAAAGATTCATCTGATACAAAACCAGCATAAATTTCTTGACGATAAGAGCTGCTTGGAGGTGCTGAAAAAGAGAAAAATGAAGCAACATGATATGTATAGAGTCATTCTGGACAAAACAGAAAAGTATAAAAGAAATTAAGTGCTCTGAGACTAATAAAACCTACATTATTTTACTTAAGGAACATTTTTATATATACCCCCTCCATCTTCCTTAAAAGAGGTTATGATTTTCTTCTTAATGGAAATGCTGGTTCAGTAATCTTTGTCTCTTGACAAAGCCAGAGAGCTCTAACTGGTTCAGAAAAGGTAGTAAGAGAAACATGATTTTCACATTTCTTTTTCAAATTACTTTCCTTTGTTAAAATGCTCCAAATACTATCTTCTTTGTTGTCCAAGCAATCATCCGTTTTGCTTCCACATTTGAACATGATAAATTAATCTACATGCAACGTCTTATTTCATAGGAAATTTCCATAGCATGTATGTATTTAAATTTAAATGTATTCTTCATGATCTACCTCCATATGTAAGTACTACATTCCTTGAAGATTAATAAAAAATGCCTGTCACACACTTGGAAAAGCAAACATGATGATTAATCCCATTTAACTGTCTTTTAATTTTTTGTCCATATAGAGGCATTACCTCTATATTTAGATACTCTGTTAGCTGGTGGATATTAGGATGAGGGAGACTTCTCTCATCTGCAGTAGGGTGAACAACAGAAGAGTTTATCTTGACTTGTAGGTATGTGCCATTCTGTGATCCTGTGATTCTGTCTGCATCAGTTCCTTATAAGTGACCATGCATGTGTGGGAAATTATGTTTGAAAATAGAGATGATGTGGTACATACCAGACAGCATCCAATTTAGAGTTTAGAAAACGTATTACTGTCAAAAGTTAGCTCAGAAAAAAAACAAAGTGAATGAAGAGCAAATGCAATTTGCTTTTTTACCCAGACTGAGCCCCATTCCCTGAAATGACCAAAATATTTACCTGAAAATTTGATAAATAAAAGTTGTCTTTGAATTAACATGCAAATCAGACCACTAGTAAATGAAAAGTATATGTTGCCAATGCATGACTGAACCACCAGAAAATCTAATTGCATGTGGAACTTGAAGATCTCACTGGAGAGTCCTTCATTGAAAATAATTATGTGCACTTTAGTCTGTGCACTCTAGGCAGCAGAGTCTGGAGAGCTTAAAAGTTAAAAAAAAAAAAAAATGAAAGCAAGAAAGAGTGAGTGAGAGTATTTTCTTGCCAGGCATATTTATCCAAGCTCAGAGCTCAAGATTAATCCACAAGGGCATAGAGGCAGAAGATTAACGAACTAAAGACAGACTTCTTTCCTTGCTGAATTTTATTTTTACTTTGAAGCTATTTGAAGGAATACGTCCATAATATTGCATTCTGTCAAGCACAAGACATTGTTCAGGAAACAGATGTCCAATACATTTGTATCATCTGTGTAGTGGCACACACATACAATTGCACAATGGATAATATATTCTCACAAAAGCTGCAGAGGAATTTATCATATGTGAGTAAGACATCAGAAAAACCCCAACCATTTGCCTTGTTTTCAAGCAGCACTAGAATTAAGGCTATATTTACACTCCGGAGGGTACGGAAATTTTGATGGAACACAGCATTTACAAGGAAGCAGTGGGATAAATTCTTCACTTAATATTGAAAGATTCAGGACTTATACAAATCATGGGAACACTAAGGATGCACTACAGAGTAAGAACAGAAAATTTAAAATGCAGCAATTATTAAAGTTTGGTCTTAAAATGTGGAATCACAGAATACTGTTATTCTGTTATTCAAAGTGACTCATGAGGGTCATCAAGTCCAACAGTTAAGTGAATGGCCCATACAGGGATTGAACCCAAAATCCTGGAGTATTTAGTAGCAGGTTCTAACCAGTTGAGCTAATCTTTAAGATGCACTCAGCCAGTCAGGTGGTAGGAATGTGCTCCAAAGACATCCATGCAGCCTTATGCTACACACCAAAAATTTAGCTGAATAAAGCTAAATATAGATGTACACATACAGAAAAATAAATGTTCAAAGTAGAACACAATAAATAAAAGAATTTGCTACAAACCAGAAATTATTTGCTTAGCTCCAATAATGCACTGTTTCCTCAGTTCCTTTTGGTTTTGTGTTATTGTTCTATGGCTAAGAGTAAAAAAACCACCCCAAATCAAAACAGTCGCCTATTTTCATTTGAAATAAAAGTAAAATTATACAGAAAGTAAAAGTATACAGAAAGAATTTCATGTACATTGCAAAAAAAGTATGAAATGGACTCTGAAATGAAATCTTAAGAAAAGTGGTGGGAGAGGAAAATTGCCATAAATAATGCAATAACTTAGGCTTGTCAGAAACAGAATAATTTTCTACTCATTCATGAAATCAAAAATACCAAAAGGAAAGCATTGATTCTGGTAATAGAAAATGCATGAGAAAGATAAGACCCAGATGACTTAAAGGACTATATAGATTAGGGTAACTTGCACATGTTTGATCACAGAAAAAGATTTCTGGAAAATAAACATATACAGGAACATCAGAATGTAGGTCTTCAGTCTGTGCTGGACTAGACCTCTACCCTGCACTGCTTTTCAAAATTCATCACAGCAAGACTACTGCTATTCACAATGTATTATTCTTGTCCTCACACAGTTATTCTGGGGCAGTTTATATTTAGTTCAACAATGTCCTAGAAAATCAAGAGATTTTGGAAGTAGAACAGTTTAGTCAGACCTTCTCAACATGACATGTAAGTGTCTCTTCCTTGAGTACTTTCTCATTTTAACTATGTCATGCAAAAGCAAGGAGAATTTGTGGTTTTAATCTGGAAGGGAGATTCAGGGATGAATGAAACATCAAGATATCGCATATGTTAGCTTCCTCAGTGAAACTGCAAAATTTATCCAAGGTGCAAGACACATAGGTGAAGTTAAGATCTACTCCAAGAAGTGATAGAAGTTTCTGCTAAGTCAGTAGAAAAAGAATTTCACACTATGCAGTGCCAGTCCCTCTCTGACTGAACAGTGGTAAGCAGTTGCTTATGAGCACCAAATATTCAAGTATTAACTGTTGTGCAAGTAAACTGCATGTGAAAAAGACACAAATTGGGTATTAGAACAAAAAAAAAAAGTTGTGTTTTTTTTTCCCAATACTTATGGATAATCTTTTAAGAAATGTAGTACTGTATTCAAGATATTTATTGCTTTTAGAGGAGTAAATGTAAAAGAAGGCTATGCTCTCTTTCTGACCCAGATGTTGTAGAAGAGACATGAGGAAACTCTTGTGCTGCTTTGGGCTAGGATAGAGTTAATTTCTACAGAGTAGCTGGTATGGGGCTGTGTTTTGGAATTGTGCTGAAAACTGTGTTGAGAGATATTTTTGTTACTGCTGAGCAGTGCTTGCACAGTGTCAAGGCCTTTTCTGCTTCTCACACCTCTCTACCAGCAGGATGTTGGGGGTACTCAAGAAATTGGGAGGAGACACAGTCAAGATAGCTGATCTCATACCACATGATGTCATGCTCAGCATGTAAAGCTGGAGGGAGAAGAAGGAAGGGGGATGGTGTTTTGTCTCTCCAAGGAATTTGCTTGCTTCATTTTGCTCTTTGCTTTCGTGCATGGCTTTTGTTTTCCCTATCTCAATTCATGACTTTTCTCACTTTTACTCTTCTGGTTCTCTTCTCCATCCCACCCAAAGGAGAGTGAGTGAGTGGATGTGTGGGGCTGAGTGACAGTTAAGATTAAAACACCACAGCCCCTTAGACAAAAGGCATTCATTACTATTATCTGGAAAAAATCCCCACAAAAACTAAAATATTATGCCTAATTTAAGCACTGCAAACCCTTTTAATTCAGTGGAAAATGGAAGCCAAATGATAAATAAGTGTTGGTCTCCACATCAAATATTCTTCCCAGTCCTTGGAACTGCACTGTCAGAGCATGTTCTATATATGATTGTCCCTGAGTCAGAAGCAGGAGGACAAACAATGCTTGCCTAGGCCCAGACAAGAATTTTAGCATATAAAGTAAAAGTGAGAGCATAAAATCATGTCATCGTCTCACACAATCTGGGTATATAATACTATAAAATTAACAATATTTCTGTTTTGTCAATATTTTTTTCTTTGAACCATATACACATATTAATGACCTTTGCCATACAGAAGATTGGTATTTAGGACTTGGAAATGTCTCTACAAATACATCTGGCTTCTACAGCACCATTCCATTTCATCTTTACAACTTCAGCATCTCATGCAATGTTTCTTAATAGCTGTAATAAAGTTACTCCGTGCAGGAAAGTGAAAAAAGTATATTCTGCCAGGAGACAGAAAGCAACCTTTGCTTGTGTTATTCGGGACATACTCTGTACACTGAGAATCTGATAATTTTCTTGGTTATGTGCTTTACAGTCTTGTGACAATTCCTGATTTTCATGTCAGACCAGAGCAAAAACTATTATTGTGGCATAGACCCAGCGTAGGAAGTACTATAGCAAGAAAATATTTTTAAGAACAAAGAAAGTACCAACAAAATGTGGTTCTGTGAATTAAGACATGACAGACAGATTCAACAGGAGTCAAAATTGTTCCTTACCTAAATATGTAAGACGTAAATTCTGCATTGAGCAATAGGTATTTTGTCTCTAATTTCAAGCTTTTCATAACCTTTAAGACGTGATACTATTTTCTTTTTTGTTGTTATTTTTTCTTTTTGTTTTGAAAGTAAATGAGTGCACTGGCATTTAGCTCTAAGGTTGTGCAAATTCTACCCAGTTAACTAGAAGTAAATACTTTGGTATTTTTACAGAAGCGTAAATATATGCAAATCCCTTGGGCACGGCAAAGACAGGAACGGTTCTAACCCACTTCTTAAAGTTCTGCATATGTGATGGGCACACACACGAACTGGGCAAATTTTGATGTCAAACTCCTGTAGACAGCATTGCCTGCAGATCTCAAAGACATCCCTTCTCCAAGTTACCTCCTCAGTTAGAGTGCTTAGAGTGTTTTAGAAGGTTGCTCTATACATGGCCAAAATCTTAGTCCCATTTTAGGTATCATCACCCAGGAAAAATATTATGTCTGTGAATCCAGTTCAAGGACATCTTCAAAATATTCTGTACTCAAAATACACCTGTTCTGCGTATTATTCTTAAGTTTCTTAAATAATTTTTAGCCTCTTCCTGCCACTCTGTCAACTCATTCACAACTTTTTAGAAGACTGTTAAACAAACTCACCTGTCAGTAATCACATTCTCGCCTAACAACAACAGCAACAAATCAAATGTGAGAAATGTAGTTCACCATCAGACAAAAAAGTATCGTGTTCATACCCATTAGCTGCCTGTGTTACCTTATACAGAGGAAAAACTTGTGTGCAACAGTAAGTTTCCTACTGATTCCAGCAGCAGGAAACTTGAACTTATCCCTGCAAGCTAAAGCTACAAAAAGTAAAAAATTCCAGTTTTTATACAGTGGCTACGGCAACAAAATCATGGACATTAGACAAATGAATTCTTAATGAAATTACTAAGGGAAACAGAGATAGGTTTCCTAGAAACTGGATTAATTTTGGGTCCTCAGGACAAAATTTTGGAATGTGTCCACTTCCTAGATGTCTGATCACCTCTATGCCCAAAGGGAAACTGAACTTCACTGCCACTACGTATGCTGATTGGCATGTTTTCTCAGGCAGGCAGCAACTCTTGAGGTTTCCCAACTTGCATTCTGTCTGGAAACAAATTACTTAAGTTCAGCAACCGGATAGCCGTGTTGTCTTTAACTTCACAAGGTTTTAAGAGGGAAAGGTTGCATTTGTCTCAGGGGTGCTGGCCACTGATGTGGGAAAAGGCTTGAAGGAAGCTGATCACTGTCTTATCACTGATAATAAAATTAATGTATTCTTACTATCTTCTTGGTATTGCATGCAAAGACAGCCTAAAGATACCTTAGGAGTTCTAGAGAAGCAAAAAACTGTGACAGCCAAAATCCCTAAACCTGAGTGTAGGCTCTAGTTCAGCTCAAGCTCAGCTCAAGCTCTTTTTTCCTGTAATTTCTTGAGTTGATAGATCACATTGGGGATCTACAAAGAGAAACCTAAAAAAAAAAAGCCAATTTGAAAATATACAAATATATTTGGTTATTATATGATGTAACATCAATAACATAGTCAATGTAGACCAAGATGGGTAACATTGCCAAATGTGTTTCATCTCCTCAAGGACTTCTCAAAAAGATCACTGTAACTCCACCAAACTCTGTGGGTCATTGAAGTAATGCCTTGGACTGGCTGCCTAGAACAGAGGCTAGACAGAGTTAGAGAATAAAGTGAGTATTTATTAAAGGCCTTTAACAGATACACCTTGGGCAGTGCAGGAGCCTTGCAGAGGCTACATCCAAGACGGATGACGGTCACAAGTTTTTTTGGCAGATATAAGTTTGGTCTGTTTATATAACAGGGATTAATTACAATTGTCCAATTACAACTTCAGGTAATGAAGTCACATTCCCCCAGTTTGGTCCCCACAAATTAACTTCTGTTTATACTTTTCAGGGCCTGAGGCTGTGATGATGACCTTAGTTCTCAGGCCTGGAAGGATTGCTTTGTCTGACCAAACTGTGATGAGAGCTTACCAACACTAATGCAGTATAGGATCTGAAAAACATAGAAGCTAAAACTTAAGGCATCAAGTGGATGCCTGGAAAAAATAGGAGATGCTTTTCCCAGCAGCAGCAGTCATGAAGAACTTCCCAAGCTGAACTACTGTGTCAAGTTTTCTAGACCTTTGCCATGTCAAAGACTAATTTTCTGGTCGGCATGTCCAGCAATTGGGTCCTATGGAAAAAGTGTGGATGAAGAGTGAGCTTCCCACTCTGATAACCCATTGAGCTCTTGACAAATTCTGATAAAACTGGAAATTCAACATAAAATAAGCATTCAGAAAGCATATGGAGAGAGAATCTAAAGACCCTGTAAATTTTTGTTGCAGAGCTATGTATGAGAGGTAATATTCAGTCTAATGATTACCCTAGATAAGCCTTTTTCGTTCTAAAAAAGGAGCAGGATTAGAGACGCAAAGACTTTATCTCTCATATAAAAGTAAAATTTCTCTTACACTGATAGTGATAAATGGACAGTGTTGTTCTCCCTAAAACACATGTGAATTAGATGCAGGATGACAGGAAAAAACAGCAGTAAAATTAACAAAACAAACAAAAAGATAATGTACTTAGTGATGGAAAGAAGAAATTGAAAAAACTGTAAAAAACCAAAAAAATCTCTTCTTAGTAAAGATCGCTGGCACAAAGTACTTTATTTCCTAATTCTGTATTACATGTGTTATTTTTTCAGAAGAGAAACTTTCCAGAGTAAGGTACTAGTATAAAAAAAAAGTGCAGTACAGAATTTAGCAATATTTTTTCAGCTTGGTTTCTTGCATATGTGATGACACCATGTACATTACAAAATAGTGACTGATTTAAATTATTGCAGACACTACGTCTTGAAACCTCACTAAGGTTTTCACTAAGGGTGAATTTCAGGAAAACAAACAATTTATAATTGCATTTTCATACATAATTATCATATTGTCATTACAGAAAATGATTGTCAACCAACAATTATAAAAAAAATCTTTGAAAATGAGAGTATCAGAGGGGTTTATGGATTTAATACCGCTAAGAAAATGTTTTGGAAAGAAATTTTCAAGAAGAGTCAAACAAGAGATGTTATTAATTAAGAGAAAGTTGTGTTTAAAAAATAAGATGATCAGAGAACACATATGTGAAAACTCATGTCAACTAAGCCTATCATTCTTTAAAAAGCTACAGAACCCACATGATACTGTAATTATTAAACAGAATTTTTAACCTGAAAAATTAACCAGATGAATCAGCACTGATGCTTTGGAAACACATCTGTTGAATCTTCTGGAAATACCAGAGAATTAATTGACAAGATTTGAGTGCATTGTCACAAGAAATAGCATGTATCCCTTAATTCTAAGAGATGAAACTTCACTGACCTCATGCTTGAGCTCCACATTCATATGATTTGCTCTTTATTATTAACAAGTGCTTTTAATTGGGACTGTCACTTTATAAATTAGGGGACAATCCTGCAAGATTCTGAACACTACTGAGTGACTCTAAGAACACTGAATTTTAAATGCAATTGAAGAAAAGCATCAACTTTCAGTATCTCTTTCAAAACCAAAAATGCATTTTAATCATTTAGATTTCTGTACTCATGGTCAGAAACTGGTATACATGGTTTATACACTGTGCTTGTGCTCACTCAGCTTAGAGGAAAGCCACAGTTGAGTGGCTTGATTTCCTTCATTTAACAATAACTACTAAAGACAAGTAGAGCGTAGCATTCTGCAATATCAACTTGCACCTACCTGAATAGGCACAGCATTTTCATTCACTCTCAGTGCTGTATCTGGCAACCTTTAGTGTTCAATGTACATTCCAGTCCAGGGAATACAATAAAATCATAAGATTAAATCTGACAAGTGAGCAATTTTTTCAAGGAAAAAATGTCTGCAGACAAAAAATTGTGTTCAAAAAATTATCATGAAGATGGTTGCAAGTATCTTCTCCATAAACAGTAAGAGAAGTACCCTGAATAACTGTGAATTTTATAATAGTTACAGATAAATATCCATCGTTTTATATATTAGATGTTTGTACTCTTAATAGCACTATATAGAATAGGATTGATTGCACCTGTCAGTCTCAGATAGTACCAAAATAGTATGCAGTATTTTTTCTCTAAATTATTTTTATCTTTTTTGTAATGAACATGCTTTTAAGTATTTTCCAAGTTCTGTAAGAGAAACAAACTTATGTGGCTGCTACTAGGACAGTTTCATGACTCTAAATAAAACAAAATACATGAAGTACCTGCTCAAAGATAGAAATATAAAAAAAAAATCCAACCTGAAATTGATCTGCAGAGGCTTATTATTTAAAATTTTAAAATTTGGAAATTATTATGGTAAAACTTATTTCATAAGGAATAAAGACCTTTATGTATTGCTTGTGTTATGTTGTATGTAGCAGGAATAAAGACCTTTATGTATTGCTTGTGTTATGTTGTATGTAGCAATTATTTTCAATGTTTGACTAATATGTTTTCTTCCATTAGCATAAGGCTTCAATATTAATCTGTATAAGTAATATTAACTAGAAACTTTTCAGGAAAGTAATGAAAGCAATGGAGGGTAAGCAATGGAAAGCAGATATTTGTTTCCAGGAAGAAAGTAGTAATCACTAGCTATTGATCATAGGCATAGGAATGTTGATTATCACCTAGTAATTAATAAATTCTGTTTTATGAAAGTGCACTTAAAGAAATAGGGCTTCTATAACAAGACAGTTGCAGAATTTAGAAAAGACAATAAAAATGTATCATTTTTGGAACCATCAGAACAATGATTTTTGGATAATATTAAACTTCCAAACTAACTCCTTAAATTGAATTATGACAGATTAGGGATTAGAAGAAGAAGATTCATAATCAATTTGAAGTTAATCCACACACAGAGAATAAGTGACATTTCTTATACCAGAAATTTTTGATAGCTTTCTGCTCAGGGATAAAATTTGATGCACTAACTTGAAACACCCATTCTATGCCCAAGACATAGAATATAAATCCTTTAAAAGACAAAATATTTGAACTAAACTTGGAAGGACTATAACACTAGATGAAAAATTGTTTCAGGGTCTTTGATGCATAGTCTATAGATTCAAGCTTTAAATAATTCTGTCATTTGGAGAGACACTTTCTACCAAGGCCTGTAGTAACATGACAAGGGACTACTGTTTTAAGCACAGAGATTGAGACTGGACGTAAGGGAGACATTTTTTATGATAAGCATGGTGAGGAATTAGAGCAAGTTGCCCAGAGAAATTCTGTATGCCTCATTCCAAGGAAGTGTTCAAGGTCACATTGGATGAGGCTTTGAGTAATGTGGTCTAGTAAAAGATCTTCTTGCTCTAGGCAGGGTGTTTGGAATAGATGATCTTTAAAGGTTCTTTTGGACCCAAATTATTATGCAGTTCTACAATTCTACAAAATTTTTTTAGTGTCACTTAATATTTCTGTGATTTCTTCTCTAATGTGCTCCTGAAAATCTTGATAACAAGATTTAACTAAGGTACACACTATAGATCTAAACACATTAAAGATCATGAAGAACTTTACTTTGAGGAGAGTGGGGTCATATCTGTACATTATGCAGTATTTCTATTGAAATGACACTTTACATAAACTATTATAGAAAGAGATCAAAGGATGCAAGCTATATAAACAGATTATAATTTTCTGATTTTGGATATATGATTGTTTTAGCAGGACTGTAGTACAGCCTGACCCTCTATTTGAAAAGGACTTGGGATAAATTTGATTTAAATTAAAAACAAACAAACAAACAAAACCAAAACAGAAAATGATGAAAGTTCAAGGGCAAGGCATAGCTATGTTTCTATCTGAAATGATTTAACAATCACCAGCAGGCTTGCTACAATAGATAGATTTTTCCAACTTTAGTCTGGGGCTTTCAACACTTGCCCATCTCCCACATTCAATTGCTTTCTATGAGATGAGGCAGGATGTCTCTGACAGCACTTCTTGATTTAATTTTGTACTGTTGGGCAACAACAGATCAGCCATAGTGCACCCCTGGTGGATTTGTATGAGCTGAGGGATATAGCAATATCCTATTGGATTTTTGCTGTTACAGGCAGGATGCCAGACACAACAGGGAGAATTAATTATTAACAGCACTGCTATCTTTCCAACTTAGCTTCAAGGCACTATTTTGTTTGCTCTCACTGATGGTGACCATTTCTCAACTGTTCCGTGTATAATGTACTGCATGTGCTTCTCAGATTCCAGGCCTTAATCTACCAGGTTATCTGCTGTAGCCACAAATCCTGTCATTCCTGCAGTATCCAGGCTCTGGAGCCTGTGATTTAAACTACAGACCTCTCTGGTGTGACCATAATATCTACAGGATTTCAGTAAAGAGCGTGTCCAGGCAGATCCGTGGCACACTGGACAAATACATGAAGGATGCCCGTTGGGGGACTTTATCTTCATATATTCCAAAATAACCAGCTAAATTCTATATGCAAACTAATGGAGAGAAATGCAAATACATTGCATGGACTGACTTGCAGATGACAACTCCCATTGTTTCAAGAAGATGACAATTTTCTTTCAAGTCTAAAAAGTGCCTCAAAACTTAAACTATTTTGAGGTCCAAAGGCATATCTGAGCAACCTTTTTTTTTTAGTCTGAAAATTGTAATGTCCAATGTCTTCAAACTTCACTACTGTAGCACTTTTTTTCCTCAGCATCTGCTTAGTAGAACATATAAACAACTAAAAACTCACAAATATGTATGATAGTCTTTCCACATGGAGGAATGCATTATAATGTGAAAATTGCCCTCCTAAAGCACACTACAAGTAGGCTGAGGAAAATTAAGTGTGCAAATGAAGAAAAAGATTAGAAACAAGATTTACAAAATTACCATAAAATCAGCAAACAATGGTATTTTTTCACTAAAAAAACCCCTGAACCAACGAAAAAATGAATTTAAAGCTATTTGTTTTCTTAGTACTTATATAACATCAAAGTTATAATAGTGACCAAATAGGTAAAAAAGCAGCAAGCAATTGCTTTTTTAGTGTCCAAGGAAGGGTTCTGACTGTTTCTATTATAAGGAGTTTCTAATTTAGGCATATGTTTAAGAACAAACTGAGAACTGTGTAGGTAATTTCTTCTCAGAAGCAAAGTTTCAAAATATGAACATTTCAAAAAATGCTTCCTTAAAAAAATAATTACATGAGAAAACACATTTTCATTTTAGAAACATATTTTCATTTTAGAAAAAATATCGCATGGTATAAAATAACTTTTTGATTTGAGAATTTAAATAAGTAAAATTTTGATTTTACTCTTAAAATGATTTATTGGTTTATTTATTTTATATATTCTTAAAATATAAGGATATATAAAAGAAATATAAAAAGGATATTTGTATTCAATGAATGAATATTTTTAAAACAAAACAGTGTTAACGCATGAGTTAGAACACTGTGAAAAAAAAATTCAACCAAAATTTCATGAAAAATTCCCAGAGATAGTGAGACAATGTGACATCAATCAGTCATTATTTTTAGGGGTGAAATCATTATATGTCAAAAATTCTTCTCATTTTTTCTTGAGACTCTTATGAGATTGTCTCAAAGATTAACCTGTTTCATTAGATTTATAATAATATTTAAGTGTCTTCAAAGGACGTCTTGAAGCACATCTTCACAGGAGAAACACAAAGAGGATATTTTTTCATGTGCCATTTCTCAATTCTTTCTTGTGTATAATAGGCAATAAGATACATATTTGGATTCTAGATTCAAAGCCTGTATTTGAAATGCTTTTATGGACTATGCATTCTTATTTAAAGTTAATAGCAGAGAAGTTAAAATGTGGCACTGAGTATGAACTACATTAATTTATTAGTAATATTAAATTAAATTCTTGCCCTTATTTATCAGCAATTTTATTCACTGCTTTTGCTTACTTATTTAGAATACAACTAAAAATTATTTCAAATTTTTATTTATAAACTGGTACTTAAAAACATTCTTTTATGCATTTTGATACATAGAATGAGTGAAGTAGATAACCAAATTAGGGATTTAAAATTATTTTGAAAGATGTTAAAAATTTAATATGGTGTCAAATTGGACTATGTAGCCTTCCATAATCAGAAGATGATATGGTGTAAGGCTTTTACTATTTTCAATAACTGACAATAAATAAAATAAATAGATTAAACAAAAGAACAGGAGAAAAATTACAATAGTAATATTTATTTGTCAAGTCACTATGCTCTCCTCACTCAAGGTATGATTTGAAATTTTGATATCTTGTTTTTTGCACTGTTTCTGCTATGTAAAACAGAGTGCTGTGGCATGGGAAAATGTAACTTCAACTCTCAAAAATTCAGGTTGAATGCATTGCATATATTCATGAGACAATCAAGGATGCAGCTTACAGCTAAGATAAGGAAAACAAAGTCTATAAATTTGTTTAGCTTAGGAGAGTTTTTACAAGTATTTAGCTTCTCTTTTGGAGGTTGCTTTATGTAAACAGCATTTGAAATCGTTATTATATCTTTGGGAGTGTGGAAATTCTTTTAAATTCTTTAAAATGTTTTAATTCTGGAAATAACAGTATTGAAGCAATCCATCTTGCAATTCTAGCTTGAGTGTAGGTACAAATGAAGTGTGGAGTTCAACTCTAGCTTGATGACAAAATGGTTAGTGCCTCATAAAAATTTTGACAAAAATGAACTTATCCAGAGCACCTAAGGTGAACTTCTGGAGAGGATTCCCAATGTTTGTTGCAGTATCTGCTTCTCACCAAATGCAACAGATAACGTATATGACATCTATGTAAATTAATTTTCATCTTGTAATTCTTTCATCCTTTGTAACCTGTTTTGATTGCTGAGGACAAATGATGCTATTCAGCAGCATATAAACTTCTGGGAGATGTCAGATTAATTTTTTATTTTTTCCAAATATAATTGGTGTTTCTGCAAAAATGTCCTATTTTGCTAAACAGGAACAATACATACCAAAGATGTTTTGTGGCAGTACTCCAAAGACTGATAGTATATTTAGAGCACAGTGGAGCTTTTTAAGAAAAGTGCTATCAAAAGCCTTGGTATTTGCTGAGTAAAAGCAATTAATTTCCTTATTTTCACTTACATGTTTGTTGAACAAGTTTTGAGCATTACCATGTGGTTTTACACTTGACTCATTTGTCTATTCATTTCTTTTCATGGAACAAGCCCCAGAGAGGAATAGGAAAAAAAAAGATAAATGCATGAGCAATACTATCTGTTCTCAAATGTCCATAGAAAAAGAAATGGAAATCATAATTATTCATTGTTTTAAATAACATCCTTTTAATGTCTAACATTTATTTTCAATGTTAGAATCCAATTACATGTAATACTAAAGACCTTTACAGTACAATATCTTTCAGCACAGGGGGTTTATGTAGCTAGTTTCCATCCATTATTTGTACATTTCAAATTTGTTTGTACAAGAGTATAATTATGGAGAAATATAGGAGAATAGAAAACAGTTCTGTTTTGTCAAAAATGTATACAAATACAGCATGATACAGGAGAGCAAAAAAGACAGTATTAAAAAAGAAAGGCCAAAGCATTTAACCAAAAAAATCCCTTTATCTGCAAGAGAATGCAATTGAAACAGAAGTAAAACAGCTGAGTAACTCAGTTATTTATGACCTTGTTAAGGATGATCAGAATGAGCACCTGAAATAAACGTCAATAGTATCCAAAATACCCTCAAGGGATGCCAGGACTAAGACAAGTGACAAGCTAGTATGTCTGTCCTACAAAACTGATGTTGCTGTAGCTACTGTAGGGATAATATCATCTAGGACACACAAGCTGTTCTCAAACAATAAATAAACATGTGCTTGCAGAGAAAAAAGCGTGTGATGACATTGCTTTTTAAGCTTTAAAATGGGAAAACAATCATACATGTAAGGTCACAGACAAAAGAACAAACTTATTTTATTCCTATCAGAAGGAAAGAAAAGGCCAAACAGGTAAAGATGTTAAAGACTAACTGAAACATGAATCTCTATTCTATAATTAAGTATATAAAGCAAGAAGAATTACATATGGTATGGGTCCAAGTGGATAGAAAGTTCTGAGAGCTGCGAGGAAATGGATTAATAATTATAAGCAAGAAGAAACTTAATTAGCTACAGACCAAGTAACAAAGAATGATAGACTTATCTCCATTTTAACCTCTATGTGCCAAATTATAAAACACTTGGGCTATTAAAAGAAATGCTGTTGGCTTTCTGACATTTTTTCCATGTGTTCCAAAAAATAATATAATTTTGTGGTAGAGTGTTGTAGTAAGTAGTATATTAAAACCAAACAAGAAAAATAGTATTATCTACCCGCAGAATAATATTTGATTGATATCTTAGTTTATTATAACCAGCTATCAAACAAAGTATTTCAGCCCTTATATATTTTCATATCTACAGTTCAGAATGACTACTAAACTGTGTATGTTTGATTACAGACTATAAAATCCCCTGTTTTCAAACTTAGGTTATTTTGACAAGGTCCTTTTGCTTGTAAAATGTCATCTGGGACAAGGGTTCAAATCAAGCATTGCTAACTGAGTAATGCCAACTCTCACTGAGAAAGGGTCCAAAATTTTATATTGTGTAAAATACACACATACACACACATGCACACACACACTTATATATACATGACCCATGCCATACCTATCCCCCTATATAAATACAATATTATCTATGTGCATTATTAGAATTGATGTTTGGACACTCCAAATAGGATAACTTTATGTTTAGATGCTTGTTTCCCACAACTTAGATTTTCTCATGTTGTAGTGTTTGTGTGTAGCCCCGAAATATCAGGAAAATTAGGTCTTTTGAGATGAAGTAGTATAAAATTAGTACAATCCTATGAATCCTTAGAGGTCTCACTGCCACTGCAATTTGCTTTGCGTAGGTTTACAAACTACAAAATAATTTTAGGGTGAAATGTAAATGCTATTACTTTTTTCTCTCTACTACTCTCATGCTTTTTGATTTATTGATTAGGTTTACTGGCAAATACACTACCTGAAAACCTCTGAAGGGAAATCCATTTATTTTTAATGGATTCCCTTTATAAAAAATGTTCACACAGTTTGTTGGGATCATTAAGACAGAAAACTAGGCTCACTGTATTTTTTATTTTCCAAAACAACATGCTCAAGTGAGTGATACAAAGAGAAAGATAATTTCTATATTGTCTTAGACCCCTTGTGCTTGAAGCAGCCGAATATGTTCTAAGAAACAGGAGGCTAAGGAGGTAATAGGTTATTAAGCAGCAGCTTAGTAATAAGTATCTCTTGAATAATTTTTCTCATAATCTAGTTGCCATTAATACTCTGCTAGCAGAGTGTTTCTAGGGAACAAAATCATCAGTTTTAGTGAATTTATAACTACACTCACCCACTGTTCCCCACAATCACTTCATCATCTTATCTCTTTATATCAATTACCAATGTTCCCTTCCTGAAAACAAAACAAGCAAACAAACATATTAATACAGAAAAAATAGAAAATGTGAAAGCTATGGTGATCTTTGAATCTACAAATGTGTCTACAAGTGTGTGCAATTACATCTGCAAGGGTTTCTCCCAGCTTGGCTTATCATGGTGGTTGCTGGCTTTCTAGGCCCACTTCAGTCCCAGGAAGAATTTCTTAATTGTTTAATAGATATTTCCACAGGTTGTTTCCCTTCTCTGAACTCGTGCAGAAATTCTGATGTAGGGAAGAAATTATTTATATTTAAATTTTACAAAATATCTCAATTATCTGTAAACAACTGAGAGGCCTCAAACATAACCCTGTCAGACCTTAGGTAGGCACAATTTTGCCTTGTGTTCTGCTTTGTATTCACAAGTGATAAAAGAGTAGAGTTGACACATGATGCAGCAGGTGGAGGAGCACACAGATATCAATCTTAAGAAAATAATTAAAGGAGTAAGACTACACAGTCTCAGCCTACTCCTATTGTGGCACAGGTTAAGAGAAGTAGACTTGAACTTCCCTGACTAGTGAAAGCAGTTAGAGACAAAGAAGATGTGATACATACATGGTCCTGTTTATAGTGGACTTGAAAGCATTAGAAAGAACTTTCAGCCATGATCATGTTCAATGTTTATTTTCTGTACTCAATATATTTAATAAATACCACTAAAAACATAACATGCAAATTTTTGGTGCCTTTTAATTTAAAATATTATTCCAGTATTCAGGAGGAGGGTGCAAGCATATATAGACATATGGCATGCATATTCTTAATAACTGTATTCACTTATTCACAACATTTTTCTGTTTATATAGTGTCAAACTTGGGCAAAACAGTTTTGAATAAAGGAAGAAATAAGTAAAACTTTTTTGAAAGCTTATCTGAATAAAAACATTGAAATAATTTTTCCTTTTATGTGTCTCAACATTAAAATAATTTTTCCTTTTATGTTTCTCGACCCTTTCTAGATGTTAAGGAGTTGAAGATTGAAACAAAGACTATAATAATAAGTGTTAAAAAGGGCACAATTATTCACAGTATTCATTTCTATCCTGTATGAGTTCCATACCTTTTTGCTTTCACCGCTGGATTTTGAATTAAGTTTGCTTAAATGTCTAAGGAACTGTTTGAGCCCTTCAGAAAACCTACTATCGTAGTTCTCCTTGAATTCTCCAAATTATTGTCTTTCAACATACAATGATCTAAAGTATACAAATGAAATAATCTAAGTATTCCTCCTCAATGTCTATGAAGTCTTGCAAAGGTTGCAAACCACTCTGCAGTTGTTGATGCTTTTCAATACTCAACTCTGGTAATTGCAGTTTGAAGCACACTTCCAAAGTGTGTAGAGGAAAATGTGACTCCTGCAGACCTTGCTGAGAACAGTAAATCTTCCAATGCAGCCAAACTGAAAGGCAATTTTAATTCAATAGCATGATATTTTAGGACAGATTATTTTTTTCTCTCTATGCAGTTCCAGGTTTTTGCCATCAGTTAGGTCAGTGCCTTTATTGCAAAAAAATTAGTTACAAAAGTGATTTTAATAGTGACTATATATTCCTTGGTAGCAAACCCAAGAAACTGATTTTTCATGGAATTTCTAATACATGGAATTGTTTAATAGATATTTCCACAGGATTTTTCATGGAATTTCTTTGAGGACAGAGACAAAGGATGAAAATTTTAGCATAGCAGAAAAAAAGATTTAGAATAGGAACCTGTTTTCAGACAACGAACACTTGGAACTACAATTTTGCAGATGTCTCAAGCATTCCACGAACAATTTCTATTTTATTTGGAAACAAAAATTCACACTTCTTGTTTATAGTGCACATACATTTCTATGCAACAAATATTTGAATCAAATAGCATGTGAGTTACAGGAATATACACAGTATAATTCAGGAGTTTGGAGTCAGTTATTTGGGAAGAAAAAATAGAGTCAGCACTGTAAAGCCAACAGTCAGTAGATTATTCTGAAGGACACACCATCCTATTGATATTTTGAGATGGATACTAAATAATCACACTACACATTACGTAGTTTTGGAAATAGTAAATATATTTAAACTAGCAGGCGTATGCCTATAGAGACAGAGATTTCATTAAAGAAAGGCATCTTAAATAAAACACTGTGCAAGCTGTTGAATTTAAAAACAGCATGGGAACAGAAATTTCTATTCTATTCTATTCTATTCTATTCTATTTATGTGTTAGACAAAAAAAAAAAAAAACCCCTTAGAGGTTTTTTTTAAACTCTGCACAGTAAAAGACTTTAAACAGTAAGCAGATTCTTTTAATTCTCTGATTAAATTTGGAAGGAGACACCACAATTTTAACACCTCCTATTTGAGAGATAAAGTCTTTCTAACTATAGGCATTTCCCAGTTTGCACAGGATATAAGTAACAGGTGTTTTGAGTCAAGAAAATGACTGTGGCTCAATTTACTATGGTATCTTGACAAAGAATAATGGGACTTTATTCAATTCACTAAGTATTATTTACTGTAGGAGGAACTACAGCTGAAAAGAAGGGATCACAGACTTTAAGACAGTGATCATCTTAATCTTTCTTTAGCAAAAAGAGAATACTAATCTTATGTGAATGTGTGGGGGAAATATGCATTAAGAAGTCACTTTGTAGAGAGGTTAAAGCAATTGCAAAATATCAGTTCCAGGAATTGCTCAGAATATTGTGCAAGAAATCCTCTACTCTGTGCTGGTAAATCCAGTAGTGGGAGGATGACAGTTTGGGGATTATTTTTTTTTTAATGGAAAATAGGGGGTTTTGCTAGGAAACTGCTCTAACCACAAAGAGAAAGATTCACTGTGAAAATATGAGCTTGGTTCTGTTACATGAGTAGTTTCATGATGGAGACAGTTTCTTTTAAAACTCTGGTTGCTGAAATAAAGAGATTACAGAAACCTCTCAGTTTCATTTATAAAATGAGTATATATTGATCTTTCCTACCGACAAGGGAAGTCAGAACAATATTCAAGTTCAAAAATAAGTATGGAGGCTTACCATTTACTATTTCAAACCTCATTAATTTAAAAATGAAACTCCTGGCTTCAGGAGGTCCAAACTCAGGGTTTGGCAGCATTAGGAAGCAGTATGTAACCTGTATACTTACCCTCATGGTAAACTCACAGGCAATCAGGAAGATGTTTCAGCATGTTAAAATGTAGGTCAGATTGGAACAGTAATACAGGGACACTTTGATTGGGAAAGGAAATATTGCTGTCTATCAACAATGAAGAAGTGGTAACTTCTCCCTCATACACACAGTATTGCAAATGGCTTCTGTGTCCCATCTGATAATTCTTTTTCAAAGGGGAAGGAGCATCAGATTTCAAACACCAGGCAAGGGAAGAAATGGACCATTAAACATCAAGGCAGAATTATGAAGTCAGGATTTTATTACACAAAAAAATCCTAGAAGGAACTACCTTATGACACATCAATGTAAACATGCAGATACAAAGGCATTATGAAACAGCTCATTGACACAGGTGAAGTGGAGCACAAATTTATACAGCCTTCAGCTGTGATCCACCTCTGCTACAGGAGTTTGAAGCACTATTATGTTAAGCAATCAAAGTTCCTTCTGTGTGCTAAAAGAAACAGTTGATACATGGAGAAGGAATAATATTCTGTATCTTGGCCTTACTATGGAGAGCTTTTTAATAGAGAATGCAAACGTGGTTGATGAACTGTGCAGAGAGAAGTTAGAATCATTAGCAAAACGTAGAGAGGCGTTGAACGCAATTCAGCAGAGATCTCACTTCAGTCTTGACCTATGCAATGTTCCATAAGTAATCTAAATGATAAAACACAGGTGGTATTTTTTTATAGTAAGTCAGCATGAAAATTGAAGGGATTTGATTGGATACATGTATTCATGGCAAATAAGACAAATGTCCTGGGAAAACAAAGAACAAAAATAAAAAGCAGAAAAATGGGGACAAGTGCAAAGCATTTGAGAATGAAAGAAATAAAGACTGTTTAAGCATAGAATGAGAAAGTCAAGTCTAATCATAAAAGAAGAGTCAATAAATGTGCCAGTCTTACAAAAGAGTTTGTGGCAGGAATTAAGCCTTCATGACATGTGACATCGTTCTTTGTTTTCTGCAGCATTGGCAGTACCCCAGCAAGTGTATTGCAAACAGATTAGAACATCATGACTCTGAAAAAAGTAAGATCCCTTGAAGAGCTTCCAGAGGAGAGCACTGAGAATGATTTGAGGTCTTTAATAACTTTGTTCTAGAATGAGAGAACAGGAGACTCTGAACAGTGTAGTCTGAACAAGGGAACAGAGGACAGGAAGACACAAAAACAGGTTTTAAAATATAAAAGACTGAAAAAAACCCACTGCACCCCCCCAACTGATTTGCATGTCCCCACCTGAATGTCATAGAGATAATTGATCCTGCCACTGTTTATATAGCCCTTATCCCTGGAGTCATGTTCTTTCAAGACAATTTTTTTCTATCTCCCAAGATATGCTCCTAGTATTGAGTTGATCAGAGAGGAAAGTGATTAAATTGGCAAGCATGCATTCAGATGGAATTTGGAAAAAAAAGTAAATGAGAAAACTTTTAACATGCTAAAGACAAAAATCCATAAAACCGTTCTCTGTTTGCTGAGAATGATTAATAGCTCTGGTGTCTCAAAAACACAACTTTACAATATTTTTTCCCCTAAAAACCACCTTAGTAATGTTTTATATTATATGATTCAATAATGACATATACAGAATCTAATGAATAATAATCTACATATAGATCTTTAAACAATTTTGTCCCATGATTTCTGTATCCTAAAGTGAAAAGGTAAGAGAATTCACTTCTATTCTACTTCTCTATATCAGAGTAATTTGAAGGGGAAATGACGTAGCACTCATAAATATCTAAAAGTCCAAAATATTTATAATAAGTATCTTTCATCACTATACCATAAATAACTTATCAGACTATTTTATGAGGTAGTTTTTAAATGTTCAAATATTTTAAGATATGAACCATATGCATTACATAATCAAAGTAATTCATTCCTATCCAGTAAAAAATTGGAGAAAATCTGTTTCTTTCTACTTTATCCCCCTAACAAATATGAAAAGTAATCTTTGGCTCATGGTTTCTTTCTGTATTTGCTTTAATTAAGAGCATTTAATGATTGAAAGCTAGAAGGAGATTTAAACTTAGCAATAACACATTCTCTTTGTTCTGCCACTGTTGTGGTTTAGGAGAGATATTCCCCAATTTAGTCGTCCTACCCAAATCATGCTGGCTCCCTTCCCTTCCCTTCCCTTCCCTTCCCGGTGAGGAGAGCTGGAGGCACAAAAGGAAAAGAACATGGGTTGAGATAAGAACAATTTACTGGAAACAATAATGAGATAAGAAAATGAAAAGTTACAGTAACAATACTAAAGACAAAAAGTGTTCAAAGAGAGGGTGATTTTCATGTAAAATGCTCACTAAGTTCAGGATCATGAAAGAACAATGGTGGACAGACCCTCCACCTGCCATGTTTTCCCACCACTGGAAAAGAATGTCCTTTCTTCCTATAAGCAAGAGTGAGTCTTTTTCCCAGTTCTGGGCAATGATGTAAGATGGTATCAAATAACATTAAGATTTTGGCCCTGCTCACATGAATCAAGGCTCCATACCCTCATGGCTACTGAAAAAATTAACCATGTCCTTGACAAGACAAGGACAGACATATGTAATGATACCAGTTTAAACAACTTTGTAATATTCTCCAAAATAACTCAAAGAATAATTTATAACTCTAGAGACATTGCAAAAGGGAAAAAATGCTTAGTGAAGAAGAAATTATTGAGTTACATCAAATACTGAGAGTTTCCCCTTTTTTCCACCCTAAATGTTAAGTATACTCCATAAAAGCTTTAGTGAGCTTTTTAAGTGAGCCAGCCAGATATTAGGCACTTCATGAATCCCACCGAATTTTTAGTATGTATATGTCATGCTGGCAGGTGATATCAAGAACTAGACAGCAATGGAAGAGAAATGCAGGGACTTCCTTATCAGTTTCTGGCTCATAGTTACTCAGGTGACTGAGAATTCTGTGAGTTCTCTGGCAGGCAAGGACAGAGTCCTCCAAATACAGCATTAAAACCCCCTGAATCTGATCAGTCAATATAACCCAGGTGCCATGGCAAGAATGTGCAAGTATCCCATGATTGAACATGGAAAAGAAACTGGGTTTCTCTAAACCAGCTTAAATATTTGATTGAACCTCTTTGCTTGAGTTTAAAGGCTGAAGTGCTAGGCAGGGGAGTTAAATAGCTAATGCCAAGATTTTCTCATTTCTTGTTTAACCAACTTGCCAGCTCAAGATAGTTGAGATGCTTATCTGACACACAGAAAATGGTATTATTTCAATACCAGGACACGACTTTTCAGTTAATAAAATATATCTCTGCCATTGAAATTTGAAGTAAGTTGTCTATTTTCAACCAGGGATATGACAGAGACTATAATTTTAGCATATTATAATTTCAGTGATTCTGATTAGTTTATGGTCAGTATATGGTGCAAATATATGAAAAATAAGGTAGTGATAGTACAAGTTAGAAGACTGTGGTTTGGGACTTAATTAATTAAGTGTAGTTGGTTTGTTGTTTTGTGGTTTTTGTTTTTTTTTTCTGTATTTAAACACCTGCCCATAAGCACAATTGAAAAAAAAAAGAAATGCAGCTACTACTATCTTCATGTTTGCACTGGCAACTTGGCTAAATATAGACTTGGGTTCATTTTCTTTACCTGGTATTCATACTGGGATATGCCTATGGTCTTTTTTAATAGCTACAACTGAAAATCTGTTTTATCATTTGCAGGTTTTATTTTATGCAGTTTATTTATTCAACAGCATATTTAAAATTCAAACTACTCATCTAGGAATGATTTTTAAGATTTTAATTATTGTATGTTAGTGCAATTAGGGTAATTGATTCATTGAATGTTCAGATAAGCAAAGTGCCTTAATGAAAGAGGATCCATTTTAAAGGAAACAGAGTTTAAGATGGTGAATGTAAAAGATTATAACTGTAATATCAGGATGCTGTTAAATGTATATTTTATATGATTAAATTTTGGACCTTGATAAATATTTTTTCAACTCTATTTCCTCTTAATGAAATAGCCACTAAACACTGCTTGCATTTGTCTATATACATGAGTATATTCCAAAGAATGGATAGAAATAAGAAACACATATATATACACCAAAATATTATAAGAGAAAAAAGTTCTCTCTCACAGGAACTCCCGACAGCCACTGTGGTGCTTCCTGACAGAGTAAAGCAGCAGGAGACAGCTAATGAGGCAAGTCATCTGTTATCATTGCAGTGCTTAGCCTGATTTAGTTATCTGAATCAAAATGACAGATTAAGGAGGAAGGCTCCTGGGAACCTGACTGAAAATGTTGTGTTGATGTTACCATGCATTGATCAATCTAGTGGAGTGCCTCTTCGTCTCCATGCCAACAATGAATAGAAACAAAAAGCAGGGGTTAAAGGGCATACTTTTGGAGAACTGATATTGGGGGAGATGTTTTCTTTATAAACAAGTTTTGTTAAACACTGAAATAAGCTTCATGCCTGGGACAAGTCACGGCTCTTCAAAATATGGGAGGCTTTATAATGTAATTTCAGCTTGTCAGGAACAATTTTCCTTCTTCCATTTAAGATTACTTAGAAGTTTAGCTTCAGAAGCTACACTCTGTGTCACTGTTGCTTATTAACTTTACTCTAACATTAAGAGAAAGAAGAAGCCTTTAAGCATTTCAATACCAGCAAAATGCCAGTCAGTAGGTTTTTCTTAAAGCGTGATCATCTTTTTATAGAAAATTCATATATTAGATGAGATTATAGAATATATTTTATTTATATATATATATATATATATATATATATATATAATATATTAGATGGGGAGAGTTAACCTTCATAGCATTAAATATTTTTAGAAAATATGCAATTTAGAAGACAAAAGGTAGTTACTGTCTGCAAAATGAAGAAGCAAGTGGTGACTAATCTTGATGAGGAGTTAAAGGTAGGTAGAGCTAAAGTTTTTTGAAAGAGAGCTCTGGACTAGGCTTTCTTGCAAAATAAGTAAATGATATTTTAAAAAGAATACAAATGAAAAAACAGTCTTTGAAAAGAAAATCAAGTCTATAGAATCTGCAGAATCATAGGATGTACTGACTTGAAAGGGGCTCATCAGGAAAACCAGGTCCAACTCCTGGCCCTGTGGAAGACAGTCCAAAAGTCACACCATGGAAGTGCAGAGCAGAGCAGGGCAATCCCCTCCCTTGCCCTCCATTGCTGGCAATGCCTCATGCCCCCCAGGACATGGTTGGCCCTTGTGGCTGCCGAGGCACTGCTGGCTCGTGTTCAACTTGCCATGGACCAGGACCCCCAGGTTCCTTTCCATGGCACTGGTCTCCAGCCTCTCATTCCCCAGTCTATAAACACCATATGGATTGCCCCAGCGAAGGTGCAGAATCCAGTACTTGCCCTTGTTAAACTTCATATGTCTGGTGATTGTCCATCACTGTAATTTCTAGAAGTTTCTCTGCAGAGCCTCTCTGCACTTGAGGGATTTGACAGCTCCTCCCAATTTAGTGTTGTCAACAAACTTGCTTCAAGTTCTATATCCAAGTCATTAATGATGATGTTGAAGAGAACTGGACTGAGGATGGAGCCTTGTGGAACCCCACTGGTGACAGGTGACCAGCCTGATGTCACCCCGTTCACTGCAACCCTTTGTGCCCATGAGCCTGGTATTTTTCCCTTTTCCTCTTCCAGGTTAGCTTAAAGCTTTGTCAACGAGCCCCAATTGCTACTGTGCTTGAATTCTTTTTCCCACATTGAGAAAGGTGCATCCCATCAGGTTTCAGCAGACATGGTGTTGAATAGATAATTCCATGGTCAAAGAACCCAAAATATTTCTAGTTACACCCATCTCAGAGCCACACATTGACCTGACGGATCTGCCTATTCCTATCAATATTTTTGCTTGTTACCAGAAGGATTCAGGAGATCACCACCTGTGCTCTGGATCTTTCAACCAGTCATCCTGAGTCCCTGAAGTCTCTTGTGATTACTATTGGACTTCTCTTTGTTATTTTGTCACTGCTGTCTTGAGCAATGATGAATAGTAATCACTCCTTACTAGTGTGGAGAGTTTTCCAGTAACTTTCCTTGAGGGAGGAAATTGTTAAAAGCAGAAGAATGGAGACAAAGATGGTAGTCAAAGTCACTGAAGTGACTTTGTGGCTGGGAATGCTGAGGTCTGTAAAATAACAGTGTGGGAGACCCCATATTATTATGCCTCCTGCTGTTTATCCTCTATCTGTTTTGAGAAGTAGAATCCCTGTGTAGAGATAACAGGTGCTCACAGAAACTCAGATGCACTCTCATAGACATGCCTGAGTGCCCTGTTTTGAGAGAAAGATCAAAGCTCAGAGATCCTGAGCACGGGGGAAATCATAGTATGGTGGTATACTACACATGTAAAAACCTTCAATAAATTGCTACAAACAGCACCCCACAGCTCTTTCAGGATGGAATGAGCTTAACGGAGTCTGTGTTCCAGCTTGTGTGTCTCTGCCAGGGTGTTTCTTCAGGATCCTCCAGTTAGTGAGGTAATGAAATAAATTTACTCTTTGCATTTCTGACATGGTTTTGTGGTTTTTCTGCCTGTCTGCCTGTGGTGACTCACACAGTCCCGTACCTAAGCCCCTGAGAGACAGCAGACTTCCCTGTGATCTGAGTCCAGTCTGCGTATTGGGCCCTTCATTCCCTTTAGAAGAGAGTGGCCTTTTAGAACTACTCTTGTCCTCTTAGGAAGGAGGTCATGATATGGGATACATAGGTGGTGTTGCTTTAGGAGGCCCCTCTATCGCAGAAGGGCCTTTTCCCACTTCATCAGCTGTCTGGAGTTCTAGTTCTAGGGCCTCAAACCTGTTACAGAAGGTGCCAGTCCTACTTACTAGGTTTTCAGAGGGAGGAGTGACTTTGCTCCTGTTACACACAGTGACTCACTTTCAGCTTTCATCTTCAACAGACCCTGGCCTAATTACCTTGCAGGGTTCTGGGTCCACCCATTGCTCAGCTGCAGCTAAAGTTTGAAACTCCCGAGAGTCTTGAGACTGTAGCATCTTTGCAAATAACCAGTCTTACTCATTCCCCCGGATGCTACATAGCCTATTCACTTCCTCCTGTAGGTGCCACACCTGGAGACACAGGCCTTCAGCCACAGGACACCTTCTGCAAAAGAGCTGTTTGTTTGCACCAGCCTCGTAGAGATGCATGAGGCAATCCTGGTAACCTGTGTCCTGGAGCATTTCTGAGTAAGAAACTGAAGTTTTAATTTGTGGGGCAAAGACAGTGTCTTTTGTAGACTCAATTCCAGCCATTCAACAGGCAGATGGTGCTGAAATCAGAAACTGGAAATTCCAGTATCCCAAACAATAAGAAGTCACAAACCTGGAAGACAATATGGTATTTTCTTATTTATATTTGAAATTAGAATTTATAATAACGCCAATAACAACTAAGAAACTTAAACAACTACAGCCAAAAGGCATAAACTGTGGACTTAAGAGACAGTAACTAATACACTGATGAACACTTCTAAATAAGGACAAGAGAGAGAGGAATTTGGAGATGATAAGAATAAGACTCTTGACACAAATTTAGAATCATAAAATTGTTCACATGGAAAAGACTTTTAAAATCATCCAGTTCAACCATTAACCCAGCACTGACAAATCCATCATGAAACCATGTCCCAAAGTGCTACAACTACCCATTGTCCTAGGGTGACAGTGCCTCATATCCCAAATCATATCCCAAATCGTGAAGCTTTGGAGTTTGTTGTGTCTGGCAGCTGTGCCCCTCCCCCTTCCCTCTTGCTGCTGCTGCTGGCTGGCTGCTGCTGCTGCTTTTGGCTTTTGCTGGCTGCTTGATGCCATTCTTTCTGCGGTTTTTTGGGGTTTTTTGTTGTTGTTGTTGTTGTGTTTTTTTTTTTTCTTTCTTTCTTTCTTTCTTTCTTTCTTTCTTTCTTTCTTTCTTTCTTTCTTTCTTTCTTTCTTTCTTTCTTTCT
>VZUI01081437.1:0-36329 GCA_013401135.1 Cettia cetti | reverse complement strand
GAAAGGGAAAGGGAAAGGGAAAGGGAAAGGGAAAGGGAAAGGGAAAGGGAAAGGGAAAGGGAAAGGGAAAGGAAGGAGAAAGGCAAAGAAAAGAAAGCTTAAGAGAATAAAATAAAATTATTGTGTCCAGTTCCCAGACAGATAAAGCCATTGCTCAGAACTGAAGCCTAAAATTGCCCAGTATTCAGATCTGTTTTACTTGTTCAGCAAGAAAATATCATTTAAAGAACCCATCTCCTGGCTAGAGTTGAACATGTTTGAGCTGCAGAAGCAGCAAAGCAGTGAAGCAGAGGTCTTACAGTTTGATAGTGAAGATCTTGTTTCAAGTGGAGCTGGGAAATCTTAATGTTTCTCTTTGGACAACTTTCAGTATTCCAGAAGGAAATTTTAAAGTAAAAATTGGAGTGTAAAATACTGCAGAGAGACAATGCACTCTGGAAAAAATAATCCCTATGTCCCTTTAGTCCCTTATTTTATAATCCAGCATTCAGCAAATGCTGGAACCGAAAATCTGCCCTGACATTTGGGAGCCTCATGTTTGGTTTATTTTGCCATCATCACAGGACCATATGCAGAGAGCCTGCTCTCAGCTGCAGAAATCACTGTTTCTGGGATTTATGAGGTATTTTTAAAAGCTGGTTTGTCCTGACTAATAAAAAGAGGCAAGCCACCAAATAAAGATGTGCGCCTTCAGAAAAATTCTGGTCTAAATACAAATTTATTACAAAAGAATGATTTAGCAGAAAGGTTGATTCTGGCAGAATGCCAAGCATTGGTCTTCTTGTTTTATTAAGTATCATAATGAAGTGATGGGACTGGTGGACAGTAAGAATGGTCCTGAAGCTTTTCCCTTCTCAGGTGCTAAAAAAGTCTTGAAATAATTATAAACAACAGCTGCAAAGCAAATGAACATTTGTTATTTGATAACACAGGCAAGTAATAATAAGCAAGTTGAACTCCAAGGATTCAATAATAATCAATAAACCCATCATTTGGATATTGTATATGATTTGGATATTATTATTAAAAAAAGAGAAAAAAAAGAGAAATTGCCTGTAGCTGAAGGAATGACCGTGAATAAATTAGCTTAAATGGGCTAAATTATCCTTTTAAATATGGGCTAGAATACTTAAGGAACTACAAACTGGGGAAGAATTTTAAGAATAATTGAAACAGCAAATGCTGACCTTCCAGTCTGGAACACTCTGTGTTTGATCCTGAGCAAGTCATTGAAGGTGTTGCCACCCACTTCTCAAACTTCAAACACCCACTTTAGACTTGTGAGGCTGTTCATTACTTTTCATCATTTTCCTCAAAGACAGAGACAGTAAATACAAAATTTGCACAAAATTTCAACATGGTTTTCCGTGCAGGAGAAAGAGAATAGTCCTAAGGTCTTCTGTTCCAGCCTTTTAATGATCTGTATTCTGGTGGGGTTGATGTGCAATTAGCACAGTTGCAGTGCAGTGACTGTCCCTGAAGATAGATCTGGTTTCACCCCTGTGAAATTTAATTAGTAGGTCACCAGTAATCATGCTGTGAAATGGCTCTCAATTATGTCTTACTCCAAAATCACAGAATCATGGAATGGTTTGTGTTGCAAGGGACCTCAAAGCCCATCCAGTGCCACCCCTGCCATGGGCAGGGACACCTTCCACTGTCCCAGGCTGCTCCAAGCCCTGTCCAGCCTGGCCTTGGACATTTTCAGGGATCCAGGGGCAGCCACAGCTTCTCTGGGCACCCTGTGCCAGGGCCTCAGCACCCTCACAGGGAGGAATTTCTCCAGTTTCTAATCTAAGTCTCTTCTCTTTAGTTTTAAAAGCATCCTCCCTTATCCTGTCTCTTCATTCCTTGTCCCAAGTCCCCCTCCAGCTCTCTTGGAGCCCTTTGAGGCACTGGAAGGGGCTCTGAGGTCTCTGTGGAATCTTTTCCTCTCTGTGGTGAACATTCCCAGCTCTCCCATCCTTGCTCTAAAGCAGAGGGACTCCAGCCCTCAGGAAATCTCTGCTGTTTCCTACCTGGGCCTTTCCACAGCCATCCTCCAGTGCCCATATCCTGACAACAACAAAGAATTAGAAGTTGTTCATAGGATTCTGAGTTCTTTTTTTTTTTTTTTTTTTTTTCTTTCTGAGAACAGCAAGAAGAAGCCCACAGAGAAAAACAAGTTCCCAATATGAGAAAAATGATGTGGATTTTGATGTGAATGGTGCATAGAATAGGGAATGGATGTTGATTTAGGCTTTGAGGTGGGGAATTCAGACTTCTCCAGGGATATGTGACAGGTATTTATGGCTGTTATGGAAAAAGCTGTCGTGGTAACTGGAATGTCGGAAGAAGGAGGAGGAAAAGAGTTAAGTCTTGGTCCTTGGAGATGAGTTTTGCTGACAGCCTCTTTGAGCACAGTAAGTTGTCTCTGAGGAACTGCATGAATCCACATTTCTGGAAAATTGGCAGGAATGGAACTGGCAGAGCAGACAATGCTGCAGCATCTGAGAAGAAAACTTGGACTAATGTGACAAAATCCCCATACCTGAGGAAACTTTCCTTAAGCTTTGATAAAAATCTGATATTGAGGGAAGCACAGAGTTGTCTGTTTGTGAACAGACAGATTCAGGTAGCATTATGTGTTACTAGGATACAAAATTTCCTTATAGACCTTGAAAAACATATGCCTTGACTTCTCCTTGTATCAGTGAAGAAACAGCCAAAGAGATTTGGATTTGCCTGTTGTCTTCTGGCTTTGAAGTACAATGTAATTTTAAATAGGACATGTTTCCAGTCATTAGTTAATTAAAACGAAAATTGAATACAAGACTGAGAAAATAATAAAAACAGGGGGAAAATGGTAAAAATGGTTAGACAGGAAAAAGTTAGAAGCATGAATTTTTAGTTATCTAATTGTATTAGTTTTATCTGACCTATTTCTCAGCAAACACCCCATTCTTGAACAGTTCTGCTGAACTGCAAGAGCTGCTTTCCAACCAAGCCCCATCAAATACTCATTAATCTGAACTGAACCAGTGGGTTTGTTTCTCTGTGTCAGAATACCTCAATAACTGTGAATTCTATTCTAAGCTGACAAGGTAAGCAAACAAAACGAGAATTAAACCTATAAAGTCTAAACAAAAGCTGCACATCCCCAGCAGCTGGAGCACAACAGCCTCCACTGCTTTTTCCTTTTCTCTCACAGTTGCTGCTGTAATTTTTTGGCAAGGGCTGAGGGAGGCACATGGCAGCCAACATCCTCCCTGGAGGCAGGCAGCATTTACCTGAGTGATGCACATCCCTTCTGCCAGCCTGAGGCCTGGAGCAGCCCCAGCTTTCCCCCTGGATGCCTGCACGGAAGGGGAATGTGCTCCTGGCTGCTCCACGAGGCCGGTTCCCTGCAGCTGGGGCCAGGAGCCACAGCTGGGGGAAGTGGCACGGATCATAAACAATTAAGAGAAGGAATTGTGGTTTTTGCAGCCTTCCTCCCCTCAGATGCAGAGAGACATCAGGCAGAAGTGCCATCCTTCCCCCAGAGGTGTTGGGAAGCTGATGGAGCAGGTGAGCTGCTGCAGGAACAGTTGCAGTGACGTTCACCCCCTGACACCAGTACCTGGTACCAAAATTGCCCCAAGAGCCCGCTAGACACGAGCCAGGATGTGTGACCCCGAGGCCACTGGGAGCAAACCCACCCCCAAAACCTCAGTGGGACACAGAGGAAACCAAGGGGAGGCTGAGCGGTTCTTTTGGCCTTAGGTTAAGCCAAATCACAGAATAGTTAATTTTGAAAAAGGTCATCAAGTCCAGCCATCAGCCCACATTCACCACTGAACCATGTCCTCAGGTGCCACATCCACAATGTTTTTTCAACAATTCCAGGGATGGTGACTCCACCACTGTCCTAGGCAGTGCATTCCAGTGCTGAACACCCCCTTCCACAAGGAATTTTTTCCTAATATCTAACCTTAACTAATTAATTCTAAATGGAAGTAGTGAGAAAATATCTTCAGAGCTCCCAATCTGTACATGAACAGTGGATATTTATTTTAAAAAGTACTATGAACAATTTTTGATTACTGCTATTAATTTTGAAACCTTTTATACCTGTTCTACCAGGTCAGCAGCTTCACAGACAATTTGTTTAAATAGAGAGGGAGATGCAGATTGTTGAGTGGATTTCACTGCAAATATTCCACACTGGAATTTCACAAAATAATCAGATAAAGACCTGGGAAGTTCCATGCTGGAGTTCAGGTGCAGGTCTGGAGGGAAGGGTCCACATGGTGAGGTGCCCTAAAGCAAAACCAAGAGATGGATGGGGGGGGGTCAGAGCAGTGGCAGGAAGCTGAAATAGGCATGGAAATATCAGTGGCTTTGTTTCCAGACGTGAATTCTGAGCAGCCTGGTCTAGGGAAGGTGTCCCTGCCCATGACAGGGGCTGGAATGGGATGAGCCTTAAGACCCTTCCAACACAAACCTTTCCAGATTTCTGCTTTGTACAATTGTATTTCAATAAATCTATAAACAAAGGAAGGGAACCTTCCATTCAGAAATCTCAAGTTTTTAGTATTTCTCTTTACCATAACAATACTGATAGCAAGGTATGAAATTCACTGGTGACAGCTGATTTATGCATTTCAGCACAACCACACATTACCAATGGCAACTGTTAATGGGGGGTAGGGAGGAAAAAAGAAGTAAAACTTGTTGTATGCAACATTTGTTTGTGTCTTGTATTGTGTTCTACTTGACACCAATCCCACATGGAATTAAGTACATGCTGCACATAAAGCACAGGATTAGTCCTGCTGCAGAAAAAAAAAAAAAAAATCCAGCTGAAAGCAGCACGTAGCTCAAACACTTTATAACTATAGAAATGTCCAAGTGCTTTCAGGCATGAGTTGTTTTGAAAATTAAATTAGGTGTTGCCATTTCCACTTAGAGGTACACAAGGATTATTGCAAATTATTAGGAGAAGGATTCAAATAGTGATGAATTTTGAAAACTTACATGTACAAGGTGAAACTGTAGACTCAGGGAAGTATATGTGAGGATCTTTGGTGGAACAAGAACGTAAATTTCCCTTCCCCTTCCCCTTTGCTTTCCCCTTTCCCTTCCCCTTCCTCTACCCCTTCCTCTTCCTCCTCCCTTCCCTAGCACTGCATTCCAATATCTGACAAAAATAATTTGGAGAACCAGAGCTTGATTATTATTCTCCCTGTAAACCCAACATTTCCATGTGTTTATTTAATCACCCTCTATATTTAATAAAACCAATTGGAAATATTTGGAAATGCAGCCTTCCTTATAATATACAGTATGTTAAGAACAGGAATCTAAAATTGATCTTTTCCAGCTCTGTTCTATCTTTTCCTTGGGATTTTTTTCCATTCTGTGCTGTGCATCATCTGATGGTCTCACTGACAATCTGCTGTCTCGCCTCTGGCATTGCAAAATCAAAGAAGAACAAATTTATTCCTGTTTATTTTAGTAACAACAAAACTTTCCACTCCAAGCTGTACATTTTTTACTCTTGAAGGTGATGTATGAAGCAGGAAAAACAGCTCGACTTTCAGATACTCAGCAGAGGTTATGCTGGCAGTAAACAAAATCCTTTCAGACCTCTGCAGGAAGAGAGCTTGATGCAGAATTCACTGGGGAAAAGGTACCTGGAATAGAGGTTGTGATCAACACAACTGTAGTTCCCAGGTACCTTAAGGAACGTGAATGAAAGATGATATGGAAGTATTTGGAATTGCAAATCATTGTTCCAAAGTGTTTTCCTGCTCTGCTGTTTGCGGTATTCCTATCACAGAGCTGTAAATATTTACTCACCTGTTACAAATGCAGTAATTATCATGTTTTCAGTTTCACATGGCAGCTGCAGTTTGCTTTCTGCAGACTAAATATATATTGCCACTCTATGTTATGTACATGTAGAGGGGTTTTTTAAAACATGGAAGACTTGTCTAGAATATTACTCAACAGGGTTCTTATTCTGAATCAAGAAGAAAAATATAAAATATTGAGTGTGGCTGTTCCTTAGACTTGAGGGAATGGCTGGAGCTGTGCCAGGGCAGGGTCAGGCTGGAGCTCAGGGAAAGGCTCTTCCCCAGAGGGTGCTGGCACTGCCCAGGCTCCCCAGGGAATGGGCACGGCCCCAGGGCTGCCAGAGCTCCAGGAACCTTTGGACAATGCTCCAGGGATGCACAGGGTGGGATTGTTGGGGTGTCTGGGCAGGGACAGGGGTTGGACTGATGATCCTTGTGGGTCCCTTCCACCTCAGGATTTCCTATTGCCTTATTCTATTATGCCCTCAGTGTGTGAATTGAGAAAAAAAAAAAAAAAAAATCAGATAAATGCTTAAATCTGATGGAAATTGCATTTGTACCTGTAAAAGGATTTGCTGTTGGAACCATTTCCTGAGAGGAAGGAACACTTTGCCTGAAGCTGCTGTGACACAGAGCAAGGTCACCCAGGAGAGTGCTTTTGGTTTAAGAGATACAGTTTCAGTAGGATGTTTTAGATGGGGCAGCAAAACAGCAGCAAAATCGTGAGTCTTCCCCCATTTCCAGAGCTTCAAAATATCTGAGAGGTTTTTTGCATGTTTTTTTTTCCCCACATGGAACAGTCCTTGAGGATTTCTACTGGAATGAAAGTAGAGCCCTTGTTTTCACTGCGTGCTCTTGTGCCTGTAGAGGTTTCCCTTACAAAGCTTAAAGAATACAATGCTGTTAATTTAGAAACTGAATGATAGAAATCCCCCTTTTTCCCTGACTCTTCAACCAGAGATTCACACCCTCCCCATAGGCTGTTATGTGTGTAAATATGTATGTATGGACCAAAAACATTGGCCTATTTTTGATCTTCTGTACCTCCCTCCATGAGAAATAATTTATATTTGCTATTTTAATACTTCTACATGAGTTTACAAATGAATTTGCCTTTTCCAGAATGAAACCTGGCAACAGGATCACTGCTTTATCCAGGGTATATGAATAGGCAGGAAAGTGATTTCCCTCTAATATTTTCTTTTGGATGTAGATGGTAAAAGAATACAAAATCCAATCCAGAAGTAAAAGAAAAAGCAAAATCAACACATGGGCTTACAAAAATATCGGTGTAGGCATATAAAATACTGTGGAAGGTGATGTGAAATGAGAAACAAATGAAAGACAAACTGTTTTCAATCTAAGAAATAGACTTCAAAAGGATATTTTAAGCTCTTGGGTAGAAAAAAAGGTTAATTGGAAGAAAAGTTAGTGAAAGACTCTCCAATTAATAAAGAATCACCCATTAGTTCAGCAATTAGAGGGGCCAGGTGAGGTCAGTTCAGACCCAAGATCTGAGCTCCAGGTACCCAGGACGTGTCACAGCCACAGAGTGTGATTCAGGGTCTGCACTGGGCCCAGGGAATGCTTTACACTGACAGCTTTATTGCACTTCTTGAAAAAAAAATTTAATTTACCAGCATTTTAAGGGCTCTTTGTTTAAAATCTCAACCAGTTCTAATTTTGACCTGAAACCGCTCTGTTTTCTTCTGCAGCGGGACCTCATGAGTCTCTAATGAAACTAAATGAGTTTCTTTTCACCATTCTTCAGGCTAAGCCTGTCTTCAAAGTGTCCTCATACCCAGGCACAAGAAATGTTTCATCTCAGAAGCTCTGCTTTGACAACTCTGATCTCTTTTTCCTCCTTTCCCCAAATTGGGATTGCTGTGCCAGCACAGGCTGGCCTTTTACACTGCATTCCTCTACCTGGCTGAGCAGAGCAAAGAGCCAGCAGCTCTTGAACTCACTACATCATTCTAAAATGCTGCTCTTATCAGCTTAATGCTGCAATAATTGTTCTTTTCGCCTGTTTGTGCCATGCTGCGTCTCTGACTGCAGGACAATCCCTGGATTTTTCATCCCAATTCTCTGGAAATGTGGCTGCTACAATGTGAGTTATCTCCACTTTATAGCGTCGATCACTCAGAATGAAGTTCAGTATCTGAACCCTGCAGCCTCCAGCACGTTATCAGCTGCCATCCAGGTAGGTCAATCATTTATAACACATTTAACTCCAATCCTTTATTTTCCTTCATAAGTTGCAAGGTCACCTTAAACCCTGGAAAAGGCCTGAAGAGTGGTGGGGAGATGAATGAGCGTTCTGGCTGTTGCCATAGGCTGCTTGTTTCCAAGCAGGGTGATACCTACAATGCTAATAAACGGCATCAAAAGGCACAAAGATCCAGCAAAATGCTGCACTGGTCATTCAGATCCTTCTGTGCCAGGAGTGTGGGCCAAGGAAATGACACTGCAGCTGAGCACCTCTTTGCCCTGGGCTCACAGTTCAGGGAGCAGCTCTTCACGGCCTCCCTGGCTCCTCCCAGGACTCAGGGTAAAGCCAGCAGCTTATTATTTTTAATTTAAGGAGAAGCCAGTGGTTAACCCCTTGTCACGGTGCTGAGGGAGCCGTGTGCATCAGGAGCTAATAGCAAACAAAGCTGTATTGACAGGGAAACATTTTACTTGTGTTACTTTCTGCACTGGAAATTGCAGGGTTTGGTGGTTTGGAGGGGGGGGTTTTGGTTTTGGGGTGGGGTTTTTTGTTTTGTTTTTGTTTTGTTTTGTTTTGTTTTGTTTTGTGAACATTTTTACCTATGCTGGAAAGATGAGAGCCCACACCGGCCAATTTTCCATGAAACTATTTTCTCAAACCTATCAAGAGTCGGTTAATCTACAAAAGGACAAGAGATCTTAACAAAGCCTGGTATCTCAGCAGCACAATAGGGCTGAAAGTCACTGTGACAGCTGCAAGGTAAGGCAGGTTGGAAGGAACAATTGATACATTGATGGGATCTAAATTAACTGTAAGTACTCAGGGAAAAACGTCCCAGCTGTCATTGCCAACAGCCTGGTGGAAATCTCTGCCCCGCGTTCTGCAATGATTAAAACCCAAACAAGATGTTACAAAGTGCTAAGCAGAGAATAGAGCACAGCCCTGAAAGTGCTGTAAGGCCATTCTGTAAATCAGTGTGGGAGCTCACCTTGAACCACGCGCTCGGTTTTATCACCCCATCTTGAAAAGGATGTATCAGAAATAAAGAATAGGAGCTCTGAAAGTCTATCTTTTCAGAGAGATGGTTGGGTCAAACGCAGCCTTTGATTTATACCCTGTGCTGTCCCTTTGAAATCAAGTGATTCTCTGGGTTATAAATCACAAGGCAATATGACCTATTTAATTTAGTGAAGGGATGCATGAAAATGCTTGTGATGAAGATACACAAACTACTGAGTGCATACTGCAGGCAACAGAGCTTCTCTTTCCCCTGCCGAGCAGCCTCTGCTCTGAGAGGACCAGCAATGCAGGAAAAACAAATACAAGTGTATCACTTGTAAATTGAGATAGGCAGCTGATACTCCCTCTGGATAAAATAGGTTGTCTTTCCCCAGCTTCTGCCACTTAAAGAAAAATAATTTGGGGGTACAGGAGTAGGAGAGCAAGAGGATTTAAGCTTCCCAAGCAGATATAGGGATTGAAAAGTTATGGTAAATTGATTTTGGAAAAATAGAGAATCTTTGAATATCCTGAGTTGGAAGGGATCCACAGGGATTATGAAGTCCAGCTCCTGGCCCTGCACAGAACATCCCCACAATCCTGCCCTGTGTCTCAAAACGAAACTCAGACAAATGTACAGGGACTGGGGAACAAGGATATCACATCCCTGATTCAGAATGAAGAGATAAGGTCAGGGAGAAAGTAATAAAAACCCCAACCATGAGGTGATAACCAGGGTGACCTGGAGTGGAGAACAATGTTCAGCAACCCCACGGAGTCTCAGGCAACATCCTCCAATTCCTGCCAGAGCTGAGTTGTGCAGCAAGGAGACACGGAGCAGAGCAGCCGGTGTCTCTGGCTGGGCTTTGAGCAGCCTCTGCAGCCCGTGTTTGCTCTGCTTTGTAGCCAGGGCAAGGCAGGATATTTCAGCACTAATTAGAAGTCTGCATGCTCCTGTGTTTGAAATGTCTGAACAGAGTCAGAAGCTCTCTCTAGTAAGGCAGAACGAGCTGGTTATTAGTAATGAAGGCTGATCACAGGGGGAGATACTCAGCCGGTGAATCTAATTCATAATGGGCAGGAGAGCAGGATTTCAGCAGGAGAGAAAAGGAACATTTCATGCTCTTGTCACATGTCCTGGCAGGGGAGAAAGCCCAAATGGAGCATGTCATGGAGACTCTGCAGCTCTGTGCTGGATGATGTGATTAACCAGAGACAAGAGGTACTTGGGGAGAGAAACAAAGACAGAAACTCCAAAGTCTGATCTCTCCTGGTGTGGTTAACAGATGCTCTGACCCATCTATGGTGATGGTTCCCGTTCCTGTCACCACTGAGCCAGGGCAGGCAAGGACAAGCCATGGCACAAACTTTGGCATCCCACACCACCCCTGTTATTTCCCTTGCCCCATCTGGGAGGGGTCATTGCTCTGGTTGCCTCGACATGAGTTCCTACAGGATAAGGAGATGTTTCCACGCTTTATCCACGCTAAAGGATAAAGCATGCTGGGCTCCATTTTCACATTCTGCTTAGTATCAGGTAGCTTAAAATAAAATTTAATAAGGCTGTACATTTTATTTTTCTCCTTGGTTTACTGCTTGGCTAAACTGTTGGATAAAAAGAGCAAATATTCCGGTGTGGGTTTGGAATCGAGACCGTGTGTTTCTCTCCCGTTTTCCCATTAGGTCTTGGCTCAGCCACTTGTTATTCTGACAGGTGTATTCATCACCTGAGGGTGTGAACAAGGATGGAGCTGTGGGCTGTGCAGGACACTTGGGGGGTCACTGAAGTCACCAGTGTGGCTCCCTCCTGCAATGACACCGCCTCTGCAGCTGCAAAGAGGGACGGAACAATTCCCAGCAACTTCACTTTGCTCAGGGCTCTGCAGGGAGCAAGGGGCAGGAAAAGAGAGGCAGGCTTCCAGATTTAATTAGGGATATAGGAAAGAGCTTCTCTTTCCATTGCAGGACTGTGATGTTCTGTCTGTGCGAATGGCCTTGGCTGTCAGGTGAGGATTTGCATGGACTTTATAAACTTTAATGATGCATTCCCTCGAGGAATTCCTCCAGCAGTGCTGCTCCAGAGGTGAAGTAGCCCTTGTGGTGTCCTGAAACACTGTCCCTGGCCAGAGACAATTACACAAGTGCAGCTACTGTGTGTGCAGAGAACTGTACTTAGCTATTGCTTGATATCTCTTGGAAAATGGACAATAATGAACATTTCTCATGGTAATTGGTATCTCCCTCAGTAGGGTCACGGAAGGTTTTGCAAGCTGTCTATTAACGGTGCATCTCAGCTCTTCTCACTCAGTGGGAAGCACATTCCACACAGACTTTTTTAGTGTCCAGGAAATATTTTAACTTTTCAGCAATAGTTTTATAAAACCAAGGAGAGAAGTTTGCATGACAATAATACTTGCTCCAGTTCTTAAAACCAGAAGCAAGCCTGCCAAAGTATTGTTAACATCAACACCTCTAAACAACTTCTGTTTTGTCTCTTCCCTTCTCCTCTCTTTGGAGCATTTATAAGGAAACTCTGCCATCTTGCATAAAGAAATTATTTGCTTAAGGAGAGTTTTAGTGTCTTCAGCACAAGTAATTAGGATGAGAACAAAGTATTTATCAATGTTATTACAGTGAACACAGCACTCAGACTGTGACAACTGAGCTCTTGTAGTGAAGTGCAGAGAGAACAAACTGGAGCAGGTGCAGACAATAAACCTGGCTGGGTCCACCTCACACTGCTTAAAATTCTTTATAGAACTGCTTTGTGAGTAAGATTTCAGGAGAAACAAGCAAAAGGTGAAAAATCTCCGTTATAAAAGTTTCAACACAATTTCTAGAGAGGGCAAGCATAAAAGTTTACAGTTCCCATAATGGCTTTCCGTGAACCAGACAAACCCTGGAGATTACGGGAAGGCAGGCATGCCAGGGTTATAAATATATTTATAGGAAGCACTGGTGCAGTGAGTAAATGGGCTGTTGCTCCCAGCAGGCTCCCAGGAGTGATCACAGGGAGGTGCATGGCTCCTCCAAGGGCAGGAATCCTGCCTGGCGTGTCCCACCCTGCAGGGAGCACTGAACTTTCCGCCGTCTCCGAGAGCGCCCTGCAGCACAAGTGTCGTGCGGGCTCTTTCTTCTCGCAGTAAACAACTTCTCTTCCCAGCCAGAGACTCTCTCCCTGTGAATGCACAAGCTACACTTGTTCCTTTGGAGGTCCTCGGGTGCATCTGAGATGTAGCAAAGCAAGAGGAACTGTTAGCTCTTTTTGTGGCTGTTATGTGGGGATATCACATGGAAAACTTGGCTAAGTAGGTTAATAATAATGTCCAAGTGCTCTTTTTTTCTTTCCCCTGATATCTTTATAGTATCTTTCCTGCACAGAAGCATCCACATAGTTAGACATTTATTTTGGACTAACCATTCTAGATTAAAGCTGGAGTATTTGTCTGGCAAGATTCCAGATTTAGGCTCCCTCTGAGCTGCCTTCGTTGTTGAATTGATGTGAAACAGTGAGCAGAGGCTGGGCGCTGTCCACATCCCACTCTGGACCTGTGGCCGTGCCCTACAGAACTTCAGCTTTGCTTAGAAAGGAAATAAAACTCCCACTGCTAGAGCCTCAAAAGAAATCTATTTATACTGATAGCCTAGACAGAGTCAGCATTGGTGACTCCCAAGGTGAACAGCTTGGTGAGCTTGAACTGCCAAAGAGAAACCTCCACATGGCAAAAACCTTCTGGGAGCTGAGGGGCTACAGGAATTTACTCTCACCAAGAATAAGATTTTTCCTGCTCAGTGTCAGTGAGTGCTGTCTTGGTTCAGACTGTGTTCAGCTCCTTGGATAGCTCTTCCACTCAGGCAATCTCTCCATATGCAAATTTCCAGAGAGTTGCCTAATTATCCTGCTGTCCTGTAGCAGAGTATCCTGGGCTTATCCAAAAACATGGCTCATCCATGGGCAGCAGGTGAGGGAGGGGATTCTGCCCCTCCACTCTGCTCTGCTGAGACCCCACCTGCAGTGCTGTGTCCAGTCCTGGTGTCCTCAGCACAAGGAGGACGTGGAACCATTGGAACAAGTCCAGAGGCAGCCACCAAATTGCTGAGGCCACTGGAGGAGCCAGGCTGGGAGAGCTAGGAAAGTTCAGCCTGCAGATGAGAAGGTTCAGGGTGACTTAATCCTGGGCTTTCAGTCCTGAAGGAGCTGTCAGGAACATGGAGAAAGACTGATTATGAGGGATGGAGGAACAGGACACAGGGAATGGCTTCCCACTGCCACAGGGCAGGGATAGATGGGATACTGGGAAGGAATTGTTCCCTGTGAGGGTGGGCAGGCCCTGGCACAGGGTGCCCAGAGAAGCTGTGGCTGCCCCTGGATCCCTGGCAGTGTCCAAGGCCATGGGGCTGTGGGGCTTGGAGCAGCCTGGGACAGTGGAAGGTGTTCCTGCACATGACAGAGGGTGGGACTCAATGGCCTATAATGATCCACCCAATGCAAACAATTCCATGATTCCATGATTACAAATATGATCAGGGTTTTCTGTGGTTTTGTACATTTTGTGTCTAATTCTTTTCTATTTATAAGAAGACACGAGGAGCACCGTAGTTATTAAAACAAATATGGAATTATTGTGGGGAAAACTCTTTTTGGATGCATTTCTAGTAGGTCATGTTAAGGTCTGCGTTGCTATATGAACATTTCATAATCTCAGAATTATTTATCCTCACCACAAAACTTTGAAGTGCATTGATATCCCACATATTTTACAAATAAGGAAAAGGCAGGATTAAGTACTCCGAGTTAGAAAGCAAAATAAAATTAGATACCATTAAGTCTTTGAAAATCAGGAAGTAGTGTTGCTCCAGATAAAAATTAATGGGTCTCATTTAACAAGACAGTGATACTTATATGTCATACGTAGCATTTTCCTAGGAGTTTACTGCTGATAAAGAAGTCATTTCCAAAGCTTTAAGGATATTAATGAGCTACTTTGAAGTGCTTCAGAACTATCTGTGTTAAAATAAAACTCAGCAGATCTGTGCAATATCATGGAAAACTACTGGAGCATGGTAGTTTCTTTTAAAATATTTTTTTAAACTAAAATCGACAATAATGTGAAAATTGTTCTTGAAAGGTGTAGTGTATGCGATAAAGTAGAAAAACTGTTCCATCCATTGTCTTTCCATATTCTGAACTGGGCTGTTAATGATCAGACCCATAAATCACAGGCTGCCGCTGTTGGTTTGATGGTTTGGGGTGAGGAACACGGGTGAAAGGTGGCAGCTGCTGTGGTTTAATTTTAGCAGGTTAAAATGTAGGTGGTGTGAATAACTTTGCCCACACAACCCCCACCTACCTGGAAAAAACACCTTGGAGGCAGAGTTCTAGGAAGAGCTCAGAAACAAGTAGAAGACAAAAAAGAAAAATAACATATGGGAGACTTGTTTGCCAAATTAGAGCTGTAGGAAAGGAAAACAGGGCAGAGATGGAGAGATTACGTACGGAAAACCCTCTGCAGTTTACAGATCCTCCAAATATCAATAAATCTTTCCGAGTCTGGTTTAAAAAGCACCGTGGTTGTGTGTAATCCTACCTCAGCAAAGCATTCTGGGGCAGCATTGAGCCACTTCCCATCCATTAATTTAATTTTTTCCCCAGTCTCTCTCAGTGGACCTCTCTTTGTTCCATCCTTTTTTGCAGTGGTTGAAGAGATCTGTTCTTAATTAGTATATCAGTAGAGATTTTGCAGGTGAAACTTCTGCAATTCACACATTTGTCTTCTTCAGGAAGGTTATTAGACTCGAGCACAGATCATTTGTCTCCTTTTGCAGGCTCCTGACAAACCATTCTTTGTTCCTGGTGGGACTGTGGGAATTGTAATATAGGCAGAAAATTGACCCTGCGTGAGCGAGTCTGGGAGGGGAGGAATACATTCACAAACCGTCTTAAAACAAGGCAAACTCCAATTTGCAACATTTAATAAAGCCTGAGAAATTGGCAAGGAAAAGGAGAAAAGGAATTGTGCTTTCTAGGTCATTAAAACCCAAAAATTATGGCTTAATCTTGAAATTATTTACCTTTGGTGTTGACCTTGCTTCATCCCTTCTGAGACCAGGACATCTGGCTGTTTTCTGCTCTGGAGCTTTGGAAAGGAGGCAATAATTTCTTTTCTTTAGGCTGGTCTTATTGCTGGACAAATGTGGTTGCTTTATGCAGAGGATGCTGCTCATGGACACATTTTGCTTAGGGAAAAACTCTCTAAGGCAATGAGGCCTGGTTCCTATGGAAATTGTGCTGCTAGGCTGCTTTTTTCCTGTTCTCAGTTTCCTGGCCTTGTCCTTTGTGTCTCAGGCATGAGCAGCATCTGCTGCTGCAAAAGCTTCTATGACTTGAGTCAAAGTTCTTGCTGCTGGAGATAAACTGCATAAATAATGATCACAAAACTGGAGGAGACATCTGTTCTCAAACCTGCTTTTGAATAGTTCAGCACCTGGGGATTTGGACAGGTTGGGTTGGCGGGACAAGGCCAATGGGGTAGAGGGCCAGGTCCTGCCCTGGGGTCATTCCAGCCCCCTCCAGGCTGGGGCAGAGGGGTTGGAAACCTGGAAAGGCCCTGGGGGTGCTGGTGCCAGTGGCTGGACAGGAGCCCAGGGGTGCCCAGGGGGGCAAGAGGCCAATGGCCCCTGGGCTGTGCCAGCCCTGGTGTGGCCACGGGCCCAGGGCAGTGGCTGTGCCCTGTGCTGGCCCTGCTGAGGGACTTTGGGGGTCCAGTGTCCAGTTCTGGGCCCTCATGGCCAGACAGACCTGGAGGGGCTGGAGCGTGTCCAGGGAAGGGAACGGGGCTGGAGCCCCAGGAGAGGCTGAGGGAGCTGGGAAAGGGGCTCAGCCTGGAGCAGAGGAGGCTCAGGGGGAACCTTCTGGCCCTGCACAGCTCCCTGCCAGGAGGGGACAGCCAGGGGGGTCGGGCTCTGCTCCCAGGGACAGGGGCAGGAGCAGAGGGAACGGCCTCAGGCTGGGCCAGGGCAGGCTCAGCTGGGACAGCAGCAGGAATTTCCCCATGGAAAGGGGGCTCAGGGCTTGGCAGGGGCTGCCCAGGGAGGTGTTGGAGCCCCCATCCCTGGAGGTGTCCCAGGAAGGGCTGGGGGTGGCACTCAGAGCTCTGGGCTGGGGACACGGTGGGGATCAGGCACAGCTGGGGCTTCATGATATTCGAGGTTTTTCCAGCCTTAATAATCCTGGGATTCTGGGATTCCAACATTCTTACAGGTTCATTCCAGTCCCTGATTCCTGCAGAGGAATTGTCTCACCCTTGATGGCATGTGCATGATTTACATGAAGCCCGAGCTGGGGGCTGTGAATGACCCTGCACATCCAACACCTGGAGTTGTTACTATCCCTGTGGAGGGGAATTACATGGTGGTGGTTGTCCTGCAGAGGCAAAGTAACACCACTCAGAGCTGAATACTGTTCAATGAGCTTTTGCCTTCAGAACTCTGCTTTTGCCCCAAAGTTACTCAATTTTAAGTCAAGATTATTTTCAGTAGTATTAATGACTGATACAGTTTTATTTACACCATTATGCTTCACTTTCATTAGTGATCCCTCATAAAAGTGTTTTCTTTCCGTCTCCTCACAGTGGCATCTGCATAGCAGGGTTGCATTTTTCCAGAACACCTTTCCTCCTTTCTCCATCTCTTGTGTTTCTTGCAGGGTATTCACTGAGGGCAGTATCACAACAAAAGGGTACAAAAAGAGAAAAAGGAACGTGGGATGAAGTGACAGACAAGTCCTTTTTGGATGGGTCCATTTCCCCCCCCCTCAGATGTTTGTCTGCACTGATATGATAATCAACAGGCAGCAGGCATTCAAAGCAGTTTCGTGCTGGTTGAACATCTTGAAGCAGCATCCCTTTGTTCCTTAAAGTATTGTGGAGGAACTTTTGGAGGAGCAGAAAGTTCCCTGATGCTTCCTGACCTGTTCCATGGGGGCTGTTTATTTATTGCAGGTTGCCAGGTTACCTCCTGCCTGGTCACTGAAGTCACTTGACATGAAGCTTTTATCTGCCACCGAAAGGTTGTTGACCAGGCCATTTATTTCACTAAAGAGTTCTTCTGTCACTCTCAGTCATAGCTGCATAAATGCTGCAATGATAATAGTGGGAAAATTTATCTCTTAAAGTGGCAACTGTTATTTTATCCCCTGGAGCAAACTGTCAGGATTCCTAAAGGTCTTGTATTAAATTGCAAATCCAGCACCATTGTGTCTGAATTCTAATTTTAGGTGCTCTTGTTACAAAATCTGAGCAAATGTGCGTTCAATTAAGGTAAGGGTTTGGAACTTTGCATCCAAGGAAATAAACTTTTACAATTAGTTCAAAATTAAATTAGAACATTTCCAATTCACTTGTTCTGAAATATAGTCATAATAATTAAAAAATCATTAATGTACTTTGCACTCTAGGGGCCTTTCTTTTAATATTGGATTTTCTGTACACAGAAAGATGAGGGTTTGTCTGCCAAGGAGAAAAAAAAAAAAAAAAAGGCAGCTGATAACCCAAGAACTAAAGTCTCCCATTTTTTCATTAAAAGCTGATCAGAAACATCAAGATTCCTTGACATCAACTCCTAAAGCTATAACTTAACTGGAACAAGCTCAAAATGGCTTTCAGCAACCCCTAAATTAACACTTTGTGGACGATGCTTCTTTCATAACATACATTTAACTCCCTTTTCTCCTTGGTATGCAGGGGAATGGCAAGAAGTTTGACAAGGAGTCACCTGAATTTTCCAGGCTGTTCTCCAGCGTGTTGGCCAGGACTGCGGGCACCACAGAGGCACAAGATAATCCCTCACTCTGAGACAAAGCTCAGCTCTGTAAAATCCCAAGTGCCAGGAAAAGAGTGAACAGGCATCAGCTGTTCCCCACCAGTGCAAAATCTTGGGGGCGTCCACTGAAGCCAGGAGATCACAGAAGTGTTCAGAAAGATCTTTCCTACATTGCAGAGGTCTCAGTTGAGAGGGAAATCCCAAAATGTGTGTTGGGGCTGCCTATCCCTTCATCCCTTGCTGTAATGCCCTCCCACTCTCAATCCCACTGCCAAAGGTAGCTCTCAGGATATTTTTTTTCTTCATGGGCCAGACACCATTCCTGGTGTCTCAACAGGGAGATTTGGAGGGAGATGTCCACACAGGGGACTCTGTCCCAGCTCCTGAGGCCATTCCTGTGGGAGCATGGGATGGGAGGGAGCCAGCAGCCTGTCCTTGCCTCTTTCCAGCAGTGCTCTGCTTCCACAAACCCTGCTTTAGTTGCTGAAAAAGCCATAAAAGTGCATTACACCAAACTCAGGTAAGTTTTACAGTCGAATATTAAGCTGCAGAAACAACAAAATTAGGTGACTTATATATGTGGCAATAAATCCTTTCACAGGACTTTGAGTGAACTATTACATGCTGCAGCCTAAATTGGCTCTATTTGGCTCGTAAAGGCAAGATGGAGCCTCATTTATACACATAACAAATGGAATAAATACACTTTGAAAAATGGGAATCTGACAGTTTAATATATGTTGGTTTTGGGTTTTTTTTTTCCAGGATATTTTAACTTCTTCAATAAAATTTCATTAGGATGACACATCTACATACAGGTACATCCTCATGTATAGACAAAAAAGATTAAATTAAGATTCCTGTTGGTTTATTTGCACCAGTTTCAACAAAGGCTTATCCTCAGAATGATAATTCCTGCACACAGTTGGAAGAATGAGCTAAGCTCTCCTGCTCACATGTTTTTGTAAGTTAAATGTCATAAAGAAGAGGTGAAATTCCAGAATAAAGCTTAGCTCTAATTAGCGCACTGATTTGAACACTGAGTTAATTTTCTGCTAGGTTACAACTTTCTAATTGTTCCAAAGCAGATGCACCTCATGATTCCTCTGCCACTTACTCTAATGCACAGAGCTCTTTACCCCTCTGAATTGGCACTTTAAATGGCTCTCCTGCCTGCTCCTCATTACATGCACACACGCACCACTCCGGAGCGGATCCCATCAGGAAAATCAGAATCCCATCTTCCTGCCCTCTGCCAAATGCCCTCTTCTGCTGCAGAGCCCTGTTTCCACATTCTTGATTACCTGTGTCTCACAGAACAACAGCTCTCAGTGCAAGGCACAGGGATGTGCTCCAAGAAAAAATCAAAACAAGCTCAAAAGCAGCCCATTTTTACTAAAATTACAAGTTTTCTTCCCATGATGTTTGATAAGGTTACAGTAGATGGAAATTGATAAATATTTTTATTCCCTCAAGGTTTAGAGTTTGGGTTTGGTTTCTGTTGGGAAAATTTTTAAAGTTAGGAGCTGCAGAGATGGAATTACAGAGTTAGAGGATGGTTTGGGTTGGAAGGGAACTTAGGGATCATCCAGGGCCACCCCCTGCCATGGGCAGGGACACCTTCCACTAGCCCAGGTGGCTCCAAACCTCATCCAACCTGGCCTTGGACACTGCCAGGGATCCAGGGGCAGCCACAGCTTCTCTGGGCACCCTGTGCCAGGGCCTGCCCACCCTCACAGGGAACAATTCCTTCCCAATAGCCCATCTAAACCTACTCTTTTTCAGAGAGATGTAAACTTATGAATTGCTAGGCTGATGTCCATTATAAACTTGCTGAATGGAGGGGGGAGAATAGGATGTGCCTCAGAGAAATTGTTTATTAAAAGTGGTCACATGAGGGGCTCATAGCCCCTAATCTCTCAATACTCTGCAGCTGCCACTCTCTTTTTTTCCAAAATAAAGTCTGAACTGCAGCATTGCTCCTGTATTTCTAATCAGCATGGAAATTCAACATCCTGCCCGTTTCCCCTGGGACTAATTAAGAAAAACATCAAAAGTGGAGTGACTTTAATTAGCATTTTATGCAGCGTGGTGTTATCATTAGCCTGCCCCTGTAAGCACCACCCTCCTCACAGCCATAATGATGGGGTAAATGGAGCTGCCCATAGTGACCCTATGGAATAATCAGCTCCAAAGGCAATTGGATTTCACAGGAATGCAGTGGGTCAGTGGGTGTGACTGCAGATCCCAACAGCCTCACAGAACTCTGAGCCCACCTGCTTTGAGACCACAGGTATGAATTTGTGTCTGTCTCTGTGAGCTGGAGTGCTGCAACGAACCCTCAGGAAAGCAGTTTAAAAAATTGTAGTTGATAAAGAAATCCTATTATTAATTGTTTCTTGATTTAGTAAAAGGATTTCTTAAATCAACTGTGAATTGGAATGAAGATTGAAAAAAATTCCCTCTATGGAATTAAAGTATATGACTCTTCCAGGGATGGGGCAGCCACAGCTTCTCTGGGCACCCTGTGACAGGGCTTCACCACCCTCACAGGGGAGAATTTCTTCCTCATATCTAACCTAATCTCAGTGTGAAGCCATTTCTCCTCATCCTGTCCCTACAGTTCCTGATGAATTGTCCCTCTCCAGCTCTCCTGGAGCCCCTTCAGGCACTGCAAGGAGCTCTGAAGTCTCCCTGGAGCCTTCTCTTCTCCAGGTGAGCACCCCCAGCTCTCCCAGGCTGGCTCCAGAGCTGAGGGTCTCCAGCCCTGGGAGCAGCTCTGGGGCCTCCTCTGGACCCTCTCCAGCAGCTCCATGTTCTTCTTGTGCTTCTGGCCCCAGGGCTGGAGGCAGCTCTGCAGGTGGGGTCTCACCTGAGAAGGGCAGACAGGCAGAATCCCCCTCCCCTGCTGCCCACACTGGGGGATCAGCCCAGGGTATGGGGAGTTCTGGTTCCAGCTCACATCTTCAGCACCTTGAAGATCCTACACCTTTGATTGTGCCTTTCCTAAGACTTCTTTCTCTCACAAAGTTGTAGCTCCTCTCATTCCTGAAGACCTGCGTTAATTTGGAAAAGAATTTTGTCTCAAACCCCACAAACATGCAGATTTGTGTGTGCCTTTGTACAGCCAGCACTGAGCTGTTCTAATCAGCCAGGGGTAATTTCGATTCACCAACAATACTCACAAATATTGCACAATGTCACAAAGGATCAAATGCAAATGCACATTTCTTCTCAGCCACTGAGAAGCATTTAAAAAGAAATTAAACAGCAGATCTCATCTTCTCCCAAATATAAATATGCAAACTGATGCAAATTGCCTGCTCCTGACCCGGGAACATGATGGCCAATTGCCTGACCTGTGTTCACAAAACAATATTTCATTTCATTGGCAGTTCACAGGGAATGCATCCGAAATTTTTGTGTCATCAGGATAAAAATCAGAATGAGCATATGCTTCTCAGAGCACTTCAATCACTTCTGATTTCCTAGGCAGTGTCTGTGCCTACCAAAGCGTGAAGCCTGGAATATATTAGCAAAGTATTAATTATGGTTGAAATCCTCAAACAGATTTCAATACTTAGCTGTCACCAAAGTGGTGGCAAGAGTCATCCTCTAGCAAAAACCATTGTGCAGCAGCAAATGTGGTAAGAACTCTACTATCTCTTAAGGAAAGTTGTAAAAAAATATATATAAATCATGTTGTATACTGAAGAGAAGAACAAAATAGAAAAATGAATCTAATTGGAAGAGGGTTTTGTAAATGTAACACTAGAGACTCACAGAATGATTTGGGGCTTTAAAGATCATCTACTTCCTCAGGTCTATTTCTACACCACTACTGAGAACAAATCCAACACAGTGTTCTAACCCTGTTATATACATCTATATAATATTAATCCAAAAACTTATCTTTACTGCAAATAAAATCCAAACAGAGAATAAAATTACCATTTTCTCATGTGCAATGCAAAATCCCCTCCTGCTGGAGGTGCCCAAATTTCTCTGTTTCTTCCTGGTCGTGCTAAGGTCTCAAAATTGGATAATAAGAATAATGAAAAGCTGCTCCCTTTTCAATATGATGGAAGTTACCATCATATTGAAGTTAGCTCTGTCCACTTGAAATAATAATGACATCAATAAAAAATAATCATATCAATACTTATAGCAACATTAATGATTTTAAAACACTATAATCACTTATCAAAATATTAGTGTTGTTCATGATTAAAATGATTAAGATTAAGATTACTGCTGGTCTAACAGAAGGTGTCCCTGCCCATGGCAAGAGGTTGAACTGTATTATTCATTAAAACAATACATGGATTATAAAGGGTGTTTTCCTAACGTGCTCCATGGATCCTGGAAGAGATTTCCCAATAACAAGCCAAAAGCTTTTTTTCATACTATGAAATGCTTTCCTTCCTTTAATATTAGAATACAATCTAATTTTTGTATAGATGAAACTGGATAAAAAGTATTAGTAATGGTTTATTGGGATATGATCATGGAACTGTGAGAAACACATTCCAGTACCTGATATGAACTTCAGGCCTTCCTTTCCAGCAAAGAGCTGTTAAAAATATTTTATTAAGCATGTTTGAATGTTGTAACAATCTCCCACAGCCCCTGTCATTATCCTCTTGATTCCCCATTGCCTTAAACCAGCAATTAGTAGCTGATGAGAAACGTCCAGGAACAATAATAGTTAAAGATCAATTAGGGATCCATGAGGCTGAGGGGATTAAATATTTATTAAAATAACAACAACCTTTCAAATAATAGTTCAAACTTCATTACTTTAATCCGTTCTGGAGGTGCTATTTTCTGCCTCACTTCCCTGTAATTGCAAACTGCACCAGTGACAGGGAATGTCTCGCACCAAAGTACATAAAAACATAAAGTGTTCATGTTGCAGTGACAGTGCTGAGATTTTGTAAACAGATGGGAACAGGCTTGTTTTTTATTTGCCTGCACATTTCTAAGGTGCTTTCCTAGTGTAAAGTGACAAAAATCTCCCACTTAGCTAAATTTAACAGGAATTTCCAGCATGGATCCGTAACTGTTCCTTTTGCAGATGGATGGACAAATGACCACAGGCCTGATGCTCTCTTCAGCATCAGACCTGCAGAAGGGAAGTTGGGAAGCTGGGTGTCAGGCAAGAAAGGTTTTTGCAGAAGGAGCAGAGCTTCTCTCTGGAATTCAGTGTGAAAAGTGACAGCTGGTGGAATGTTTCTGTGGAAGTGGCAGCTCTGCTTTCTGTCCCTGCCTTGGTGACAAGGGGAGGGGTGTGCAACCCACTCTTTCTCGAACACATAACACAAAAATGTGTCTAATTCATTTAAAATGGTGATTTAAACCAATCCCTGACAGAATTTGGGGCCAACAGATACAAGTTTTGGCATCTATAAAGGCAAAAGAAGAAACAATAATTCATCAGCATGGCAAAAGGGAAAGAAAGGGAGCATCTTTAAAAGAGAGCACACAGCTCCTGACCATAAAGTGGGATTTGATCCTTGTGGATTCCTTCCAGCTCAGGAGATTCTGGGATGTAAAATTCAATGAAAACATTCTTCAGTGGGGCACGAGTGAGCAGGCAGCCTGTGGTAGCTGGAGAAGCCATCAGGGCACAAGGGAACATCTCGCTCTCTGGAGCTCTAGACCAGGGATTGTGGCAGCGAGGAGTGGAGATGCCACAAACCTATCACTCCATTTGGGCATGGTATGGTGACATAGATACACCAAGTGGCTTTTTTTTTTTTCCTGATATTGTTTTCTAGATAAACTTTCTTAAGTGTTTTGTGTACTGGGTTTATTGTTTTACCCAGTGGGTTTAGTATTTTCTATCACATTTATTTTCATCTTGTTTATATACTGTTTCAAGTGGTTTATATACTCTTTGATATCATTTTTTCAAGTATTTTGTTATACTTTGTTAAACTCCTCAGCACAGCAGGGACAGGAGCTGCTGGAGCTGAGGAAGGGCCTGGAGCATCCCCAGGAAAGGCTGAGGGAGCTGGGGCTGCTCAGCCTGGAGAGGAGCCCCAGAGAGAGGGGCCCTCAGCCCTGGGTGTCCCTGTGTGTCCCTGGGTGTCCCTGTGTGTCCCTGGGTGTCCCTGGGTGTCCCTGTGTGTCCCTGGGTGTCCCTGGGTGTCCCTGGGTGTCCCTGTGTGTCCCTGTCTGTCCCTGGGTGTCCCTGAGTGTCCCTGTCTGTCCCTGGGTGTCCCTGTGTGTGCCTGTGTGTCCCTGGGTGTCCCTGGGTGTCCCTGGGTGTCCCTGAGTGTCCCTGTCTGTCCCTGTCTGTCCCTGGGTGTCCCTGAGCAGAGCCCAGAGAGGCTGTGGGGTCTCCTCCCTGGGGCTGTCCCCGAGCCCTGGGGACACTCTGCTGTGCTCTGGGATGGCCCTGCTGGAGCAGGGCCACACACTGGGGTCCCTTCCAGCCTTACTCATCCTTTGATTTTGTCTTGATTTTTTTAAGTAAACATATATCCATCTGTTTTATGATAAATTGTGGGGAAAGAGGGGCTTGACCTTTGTTATATTTGTCCTCAGTCCTTTATTCATTACCTTTGGGGGAGAAAAAAAAAAATGGAGAACTGAACACTGAAGAAACTACTATGTCATCAAAACAAGGTTAATTTTCTTCTATAAAAAACCCAGTCTTAACAACTGCTTAAGCTGATCATTGAAAGAAGCAGCAGTGATTTCAAATGCTTTTAACATTTGACAAAACGTTATCCCCAAGTAGTTACAGCACTTCTCTCTCAAGGTTTCTTATCAACTGCTGAGAATGGAAGCACTCCCAGAACTCTGATCACTTAGAGAAGTATACACTTAGAAAATGTGGGACTATTTATGCCAATATAAATATGCCTAATGGATTTGGTTTAAACAAGTTTCACACTGCAAATCTTTTTTTCCTTCTCATGCCCAGCAATTCTACCCCTGATCTTTAAACTGCACTGTGTTCCTCTTGCTGGATCCATACCTCAGGGAAAACATGCTAATCATCCTGCTCATGCTTCCTCATGTTCTGAACTTCTTTCCCTCTGTCGCTTCCATGCATGATTATAATTTGATGATAAGAGAAACAATTTAAAACTGCAATTATGAAAGCATTTCTTTGTTAATTCCCTCCTGGCTAAATGACTTCCTCTCACGCTAGGAAGTTAAACATCTGACAGCAGGGCTGAGCTCCAGGAGCTTCAATTTCCATTCACAAAAGCCTCTTTTTCAGCTGCCTCTTATATTCCAGTTGGAATTTATGGTGATTTGCTCCCTCTTTTACTTATGGATTCATGGATCCCGGAGAGACTCAACCTGGAGCCAATATTTCCAGCTCTGCTGGACCTCTGACTCCTTGTTTTAGTTGACATTACGAGGTGTGTGCTTTATGAACTGGGTAGGTGAGGAAATGAACCCTTTTGGGGCTGCTCCTCTGGGCACCATCTCTCCAGCACGGAGACGGATCAGCACAGTGCTGCCAGAAGGATTAGGCAATAACAGCAGATTACATTTGGTGGAATAAAATATCACAGAGCAGCTCAGAAATTGTCCTATCAATACTGCAATATTGCAATGAGACAATCAGGAGGTAGAACACGGGCTGGGATGAAAAATCCTGTAATTGTTGCCTTCGTGTAGGTAAAATGATGAGCTGTGGTGCTGGTTCTGCAGTTCAAACACAGGTTAAAGGGTGCAGGGAGGTGACTAGGTTACTTTTTTTTCTTTCTTTTTCCTCTAAAAATTATGCCCAAACCAGCCATAAAGGAGAACAGAGAATAACAGCAGTGTTAATATAGCAGGAAATAAAAATTGTCCTCGTTTATCTACTCATCTTTATTTCACAGTTGTGAGCAGTGGACAACTTGCAACAAATACAAAATTATTGTGCTTTCTGCTAAAAATATGTAACTTTGATTTAAAGTAATTTGTTTAAAAGCCTAATGAGGTTGACATTTGAAGCAGGTTCCTGCCATTTCTGTTCCTTCTGGCTTCACTGAGATAAAATAAAATTGTGGCAGGTGACTCATAAAATGAGCTGACCTGCCAGGGCAGAACAAACCCTCTGAAATGTCCATGTGGATGATGGGATTTATGATCTTTATTGGATACTTTGGTGAGTGTTTCAGCACTGCTTGAGTTGGGCCAAGGGCACAAGGCCCTGGCAGGACACATTCAGGGTCCCATGAGGGGAGATGGGGTGCAGGGGGAGGATGAGGGGCAGGAGAGCCACTGTAGTTGTGACAGAGAGGGGAGCAGTGGTGGGAACTGGGCACGGCTCAGGTCCCTGCAGGCACAGGGCAGATGTGGGGTCAAGAGCTGACACTGGAAAAGGAACAGGCAAAAATAGTAAGAATAAGCTGCAGACAGCTTGGCTCTCCACAGCTGAGCAAGCCACAGCAGAGAAGAGCACCTACAGCATGAGTTGAGATGGTGGGAACAATGGGCTCAGAGAGAAAATGGGAACATGAGTTTAGGGAGAGGGGAAAATCCCATGGCTTGTGGATGAGTTGAGGAAACACCTTTAGCTGTGGCTGCCCCACCCCTGGAGTGTCCAAGGCCAGGTTGGATGGGACTTGGAGCAATCTGGGACAGTGGGAGGTGTCCCTGTCCATGGCAGGGGCGGCACTGGATGGGCTTTAGGGTCCCTTCCAACCCAAACCACTCTGGGATTCCATTAAAATCCTCCAGCCTGCATGAAACTATAGTGGCTCTTGCACATCACTTCCCTAAAACACCTGAATGCCTTGCTTCAGTAAATGGGATAATGATGGGTGAACACCCAGCATTTCGGAGCTGGATTGTCAAAATCTATCCTCAGAAGAAGAGATACAAATTCTTCCATAAATCTGAAGTTTTAAGAACAGTCCTTAACAAAGAGAGTGGAGATGACATCAGGCAGGGGACATACAAATAAAAACTGAGGGAGAGGAATGGGAGCATGTGAACAAACATTTCTCAAGCTCCAGAATGATCTGCAACTTGGAAGGATTTTTTAAAATATATTATTTATTTGTGGCTGAAGTATTTTGCTTAAAATTTGTATTTCCTTTGCTTGAAAGGCCTTTTGGTGTGTTTTTAAACATGCTGAGAAAGGTAAAGTGCTGATGTCGAAGTGTCTCTGGACAAAGTCTGTGCCAGGAGGAGATGGTGGAAGGTGGCTGAGGAAGTGCTGAGAGGGTTCCAGGAGGTTTTGGAGGAGCAGGATAAGAGCAGAGAAGGAGGGAATGCCTGACACTTCTCTGGGAAACAGAGGGATGCTGTGTGCTCTGACTGGCCCTGCATTAGGCTCAGTGTTGCCATGAAGAACCATCACACACAGTGTAATATCTTATGTCTCTTTCTCTTGACCTGACCCATGACTGCGAGCCTTAAAGATAATGAGATCTGAGATAAGGAGGTCTTTTGCCTCAAATCTGTCTCTTCTCATCTCACAGACTCCTGCTCAAAAGGTCACCACACAGATAACAGCCTCTGCAGGAAGGCCTGAACTGTTCATTTGGGCTCCTCTAATTTCTCATCCCGCTGACATCTTTATCAATCCATAATGTCCTCTGCAAGTAATGTCCTCCTTAAATCAGCATATTCAAATAAGATTTGTTTTTCCTTTGTCTAAAGATGCTGTATTTTGATTTAATCTGATTTCAGTTCAAATTCATGTTCACTCTGTGTATATTTTTGGATTTGCTTTTTACATGGCCAGTGTCTGGGTCACCAGTCTGCTGCACCAAATCATCCTGTCAAACAGGAGAAGATGGAAAAAGAAGTTCAGTGGAAACTTCCAGAATAATCTTTGCAACGAAAAATAATCAGGGAAAAACATATCTTAAACCATGTAAGTTCTCAGTGTTTTTCTATCAGTGTTAAAGTGAATTAAATTAATTTTAGGAGCGATTTCACTCGACTGAGGTGTGTTGGGAGGGGTTTGGTCATGGCAGCACCTTGATCCACCTGAGGAAGGTGAATGCCTGGCACAGAGGGGTGCTGAACACAAACCAAACTGCCAAACCAGGCATTTCTGTGCCAGCCTTTCCAAGCTGGCAGCCCCATGGAGCTGTCACACGCTTTGGTCCTTCCCCTGTGTGATGCCATCAGGGCCCAGTTCCCAGCCAGGGAGCTGAGGGTGTTTCCATCGATTTTGTCACATGGCTGTGAGGTGACAGCTGAGGAATTGCAGGGACACATTTCCTCAGCTCTGTGTGCCTCCCTCCTGCAAGTAGCCTTCTTAATCTTCTCCCTTTTTATCACCCCACTCAATAATTTCTCTTGAGAGCACAGGTGTCTGCCTTGTCCTTTAATGATGTGTCCAAATGGGGAAATCAATGGCATTAAATACTCATGCAATGGGATGTAAATAAGCAGCTATAAACTTACCTATGGAGCTTTTAAATGGCTTCTCAGCCAAAGATGCACCGCAGGAAGCGGGATTTTTTTATATATGGACAGGTCTTCCAATTTAAAGAGCACTTTGGAAAATCTTATTGCTTCCCTCAGTATTTCAGGAATGTATTTAATTGCAGTTTGCTAGCAGAAGAGAAAAGCAAAGGACAAGCAGGAGAAAATAAATTACATTTAAGGAAGTGGAATTAAAATTCTGCTCTTATAAAATCTTATAGAATAGTTTGGGTTGGAAGCGACCTTAAAACTCACTCAGTCCCATCCCTGTGCCATGGGCAGGGACACCTTCCACTATCCCAGGCTGCTCCAAGTCCTGTCCAGCCCGGCCTTGGACACTTCCAGGGATCCAGGGGCAGCCACAGCTTCTCTGGTCACCCTGTGCCAGGGCCTGCCCACCCTCACAGAAGGAATTTCTTCCCCAAATCCCATCTAACCCTGCCCTCCTTCAGCTTAAAGCCATTCCCCCTTGTCCTGTCACGCTCACTTAATTGCATTTTGTTAGAACAGTTGGAACCAAACTTTAAAACAAAACTAGATTCAAAGATGACAAATTAATAATCCATGTAATTGGCAATATTATCATATTTTGCCAGGTCTTGCCTTTCTGCTAGGCAAAAAAATTCCAAGCAGAGGCACCTGGTGATGAAAGAGCCCCGTGTCACATTCTATTTGTGGTTTATGTGCTTTTGCTATTTTAAACACATGCATTTAATTGCTTCAAACAGTGGGACTCCAACATAATTCTGGTGCCTACTGAACAGTTAAATTGATCAGAGCACTGAGAATTTGTATATGTTTTTAAATCAACCTCCTGGCAAATTTCCTGTGCTTTAATGCTTCCCCATTACCCTTAATTAAATCCTTTTCTTATCCATTGCCTCCCAAATTGCATCACTAACCCTTCTTCTTCTCATGTTAGTAGGGCCGCCAAAATTTACAAAAATTAATGGCTCCACAGGCTTTTAACCACTTTGGGCAAAATTCAGCACACATAATTTCATGGGGAACGAAGGGAGCTGCACCAGGAATGAGTTTGGCTGCAAGCAATCACTGAGCAACCCGAGGACTAAACTGATTGTGCACTCAGGTTTTGCAAGTCTGATTTCTCCAGGAAGGAAGATAAAGCAGCAAACCCCAAATGCTGAGGGTGTTGTGATGTCTGTGAGGCAGAGCCTGCCCTCAGCTCACATCCACAGCTCCCAGGGACAAGGATGGAAGTCTGCCATGGACCAGGAACAGTCACAAAGCTCTGTGTGTTGGGTGGTTGAAGCATCTATTTGTTTAAATGTATTTGGAGCTCTTCTCCTGCAGACGTTTTTACTACCTGGGATGTGTGTTGGAATTGAATTACTACTGCCTCATTTTAGTTTTATGCTTTTGTAATGGCATTAAGAGCAACACTTACTCCACGTAAACCCAGAGAAAATTATGGGGAATCAGGCCAGATTCATTTTTTGTTAATTGTGCTCTTTGAAATCTGGGAAGAATCTGAGTATGAATGAAGCAAACTGCAAAAATTAGGCTTCTCCTAAAAAATTACATTTTCTCTCTTTTTTCTTTAATTTTTCAATTTTTTTTTTTTTTTTTTTTTTTTTTTTTTTTACACCATAGCATTTTGAAAAATACTGGCTTGGAATCATAAAACCAATCACACTGAAAGCTTTACTTGGACACTGAAATACGTGTATAACACAATAGTTGGGAAAGCAAAAAGCCCAGGAAGCAACACGCCCAATTAATTCTGAAACATTCCAAGCAATCAATTAAAAACCTTTTAAGGCTACACCTTTGGATGCAGCAGAGCACTTCAAACATCAAAATTGCCTGTAGATAGACTTTTCTGAAGTGGAAACCTGGAAATGTTCTTGCTAAGCTACAATTGCTTGAGGTTCTGGTAGCCCAGAGTGGCACTGGGGATAGGAGGGAGTGTGTGACACGGTCCAAGAGCAGGGAGAGCAGGGCAGGAACTGTGACAGCTGGATTTGGGGCACTTGGGCACCATTTCCTCCAGGAGGCTGTCAGGAAAACCAACCTCCTTGCTGGAATTAACTTACATGAAAGACATCGTGAAAGTCTCCACTGGTTCTTAAATATAATGAAGGGTTTGGGAGGGGTCCCAAATGCTGCTGTTTTACAAAATTCTATGTTTTCCACTTTGGAATTCACTGTTATTTGAAAAATTATTCCTTGGGAGGATTCCACCTTCACTGTGTCACACACAAAAACCTGTCATTGAAGCAAATGGCTTGCTGGGATTGATTTATAGATACTATATAATATAACATAATGACACGTAACAAAATTTCATTACACAGCGAGGTTAATTTGAATTATGATTTGTTCTCCCTGCCAGGCAAAGGGAGATGCTGGTGTTCAGTAACTGCTGCAGTATGTTACCCCAGATTTCAATGGACTGCAGCATCCTGAAAAAGCAGCAATTGACTCTCCTGAAGAGAGAAAGCCTAAGTGATCTCCAAGGTTTTATGGGCACGGGTTGTTTAAAGGTAATTGCTGCAGTATAAGCTGGCAAGCTGCTACTTCAGAGCAGTTAAAGAGGCAGAAGTGCATCGAGGGAATTGAAGAAATTCCTGAATTGAAGGCACACCCCATCCCTGGAAGTGTCCAAGGCCAGGCTGGATGGGGCTTGGAGCACCCTGGGACAGTGGGAGGTGTCCCTGCAGGGGTGGCCCTGGATGGGCTTTAAAGTTCTTTCCAATCCAAACCATTCCAGGTTGGTGATTCTAAGAAGAGTGCAGTGCAGCAGGGATCGTGTTTGGTATTTGGTGACTGATTTCACTGTGGGGAAAGAAAGTGGTTGCAAGACAAGAGCCCCAAAGCAGGAGAACAAAATATCACAGGAGACCCCGGTGGCCTCCTGTACACAAGAGCTTGTGCCCCTCCAAGGACAAGGGTGCTCTGCTGGCCTGTTGGGAGTTCAGTCATGGAACCATGGAATGCTGCAAAGAATGTCAAGGGTCATCTGGTCCAGCTGCTCTTCGTCTGGACAGGAGGGCCCAGCACCCCAGCCAGACAAAAGTTAAAAGTGCCCAGTGTTGGAGAATCCACTGCCTCCACGGGGAGATCATTCCAGTGGCTGACTGTTCTCCTTGTGAAACATTTCCCTGTGGTATCCAGGCAGAATCTCCCCAGCAGGAACTTGTACCCATTTCCCCATTTTCCGTGGGGCTTCTTGTGAAGAGGGAGTCTCCATCTGGCATTTTTACACTCTGATTGAATTATTTGTCAGCTTTTTCATTCCCACAATATCTGTGACTTAGCAGATTCCAGGGCAAAGTATTTATGAAAATACACAGCCATGAGCAGTTGGGGTGGATCTGATTCCCAAAAACATAGATTTTGAGTAGATCATAGAAAAAGTCATGATTTGGAAAAGTAATTAAATAGGCCTTTGGAGAAAGGAAGAAAAGAGGGAAGGGGAAGGGGAATAAGGAAACCCAAAAGCCAACAGGTCCTACTGAAATGGGGAGGTTTTTTTGGATTCCTCTAAATAAAATCAAAACAGTAATTTTCACTCTTTAAAGTCAAATAATATTGCAGAAAGAAGTGTTTGAGCAGAAAAATTATCTGGAAATCAAAATGAATTTGAATTTTTTTTTTTAAAAAAAATCTACATTTAATTCTGAATTGATGGCTTGCCTGGGACGTCTCCCAGCTCTGTGAAATCCCCTCAAAGGTAGATTGTGAGTCCTATATTTCCATTGTATTCCTATATTCCCATTATCCTTTGACAAATACATCTTTTACCAGCATCAGAACATTTCTAAGAGGAGATGTCCAGCCTCGTAGAGGTATCATTTCAGCAGGACTGATAAGAGAGGACAGCCCACATGTCTTTTGTCTTTTTGGATTATTCAGGACTTCAAAACTCCACAGAAACAGGTTCAGGTAGGGTTGAAATGGCAAAAGCAGGAAGGATGAGCAGAGGAGGGTTTGCCAAGAGAGAAGAGAGGCTGGAATGGACATCCCCATGAATTTCTTTTTCCTTCCACAACCATCCCTGTTTTAGACTCAGGTCTTTTTTCACATAAGTTCTACTTCAAATGTAAAACCAAGGAAGAATTATTTCAGTCAGGTGCCAAGAGAACAACAAAACAGGTTCTCCAAACCTGGGGAAGTGGGAAGTAAAAATGACAGAGAGAGGTTGGGTTCAAAGACATCCTAGTTCTCCCTGGGACAGGACTAAAATCTGGGAATAACTAAGATATGTAAAAGACTGAATCTCATTTGTATAGAATGCTGAACCACTGTGATCTGGGGAACAGTGAGAGGCTCTTTGCCACCATGATCTGCACAGATAATTTCAAGAAATTACAAATCAGTTTCTCCACTTTTTAAAACTAGATGTAAGAAATACCTGCTTGCTGGAACTCAGACTCCCGTGATCACAAAATTTGTGCTACCACCACATGCAGACCCTGAGAACCTTTACAGGAAAGCAATAAAAGTGGCAAGAAGAGCTCTGAGAGCTGAAAACAAAATTGAGCTCTTATCTTCTTTGATATTACATTTTTCCTGCAACAGTTTACAAAATAATCTCAACTTTACATTTCTTTGTCACTTGCATTTAAAGATATGGCAGGGTGAGGTGAAATCCCTGCCTGCATTAAGGGAGACTTTTCTGAAAGCACTGCAAGACATCACAGGGGGAGGGGAAATCCAAGACAAAAAGTGAGGGCTGAAAGACAACCTCAGCCATTGGCAAGTTTTGTGGGGTCAGGGTTTTTTTTTTTTTTTTTCTTCTTAAGGAAATACCAACCTTTCTAAACATGAAATATATGAGGACTTGGTGCCCTTACCAAATGAATGAGTGGGAGAGAGAGAAATGGAAAGCAGGCCTAGGGGAAAGTATGATCCCTGGTTGTTAATGGATACACAGAATGCAGTGCCAGGATAATCAGAGGGAGTCTGTTGGAGAAGAGGGATGTGTGGCACACCAATTACCGACAGCAGGGAAAATTGAAAGGAATTACATTCAGGGGACTGTGAAATGTGAAAGTCAAGGAAATAAATTAGATGTTGCATGACCTCTAGTGTAATATGTGGAGAACTAATACATTTAACCTAGTTGTAATCATGTCATAGCCAGACTGCATTAGGAACTTTTTCATTTACATTTTCCTCTCTATGGCTCCGCACTCAACTTTTGGAAATGGGGAATAGCACAGCAACACGGAGAGGTGGTTCTGGAAAGGGAATGGAACAGCCAAGCTCAGAAATTACTGATGGTGCACTGCTCCAATCTGATAGCATTAAATATCAGGGCCACCAGAGGTTTCCTCAAAGAAATAAAAAAAGACAATTTGTCAGCTGCAAGCTCTGGTCTGTCATAATAGGCTAAAATACCAACAGAATAAAAATGTTCTCTGTGGAAGCAGCTTTGCTAGGATCACTACAGGGGGAGGAGTGGCTTAAATTGCTTGAAGATGCGAGGGGGGAACCTGAAGTGTAATGAGATTTCTTTCAGGAAAGAATGGATTTGAGCTGTCATCTGTCTTTAAGAAGGCTGTAAAAATGGTAAAAAAGTCTGTCTAGAGGAAGCGAAAGACTTTGGGAAGCATTGTTGATGAGATCATACAGGAGTTGTGGAAGTCTCAAAGTCTGCCTGGTTCCTGATTTGAGTATTTCAAGGCGGTTTATGCCCATAACTTTTTGTCCTAAGCATCACAGCCTCAGAAAACTCTGTCTTCCTCTTTGCAAAAGCCTTTTCTCATGTTCTGTCTTCACTAAAATCAACTGCCTTTCTTTCTTTTTTCCTCATGATTTCTGCAAATCATAGTCTCTGTGACCCACTTGATCCCTGTTCCTAAAATGGTTAAGGTGACAATAAAATTGCTTTTAGTAGATGTGAAATTTCTGGTTTCCATCATGAGTTCAGTTCGAGCAGATCTGGGATTCATCTTCTTGTCAGGAAAAAAAACCAAAAAAAAAAATAAAAAAATAAAAAAAACCCATCCTATTAAGATGAAACTATAAAGGTACCTGTTGGAAGTGGTTTATACATTTTGGGAAAGGAGAGGAAGATTTAATAAAATAAATCGTGTCCTGTGGTGCTGTTACAGTGCACAAAATGTGTCTTTGGTCCCCAGAGATCTCCATCACCAAGAGAAAGAAAGGATTATCTCCCCCTGGACACCAGAAGGTGGGTGGGACAAGCCACATGTCTCAGAACTTGTGTTGCAGATTTGATGCAATCACCACAGGTTTCACTCTGTCACTGATAGTTGGTAATTGTTATGGATATTTCTGGTTGGAAAAGGAAATCGTGAGGTTGTGTTCCTTTCAGAAGGGCAGGCACAAATAACTGCTGTGCACCTTAGTCCTGATTAAATAAAGCTGCAGCAATGCTAAACTAGACCTCACCTAAAGCTTTCTTGGCCCTGAATGATTTCTGAGCAGCCTGGCTACAGGGGCCTCTTGTATTTAACTAAACTTTGCCAGATCCTTCTTAAAACAGGTGGAAAACCCAAGGTTTCCTGTCTTTACAGTTACAAAGAATCCCAGAATAATTTGGATTAAAAAGGATTTTGGGGATCATCCAGTGCCACCCCCTGCCATGGGCAGGGATACCTTCCACTGTCCCAGGCTGCTCCAAGCCCCATCCAGCCTGGCCTTGGGCACTGCCAGGGATCCAGGGGCTGCTCTGGGCACCCTCTGCCAGGGCCCACCACCCTCACAGGGAACAATTCCTGCCCAGTATCCCATCTAACCCTGCCTCTGGCAGTGGGAAGCCATTCCCTGTCTCCTGTCCCTCCATCCCTTGTAAATATTCTCTCTCCACCTTTCTTGTCAGCTCCTTCAGGTGCTGGAAGTCCACACTTAGGTCATCCAGAACCTTCTTTTCTGCAGGCAGTTCTTGCATCAGAACAATATCTGATTGGAATATCAGGAAAAACAGGAAATATAACTTTACTAAGCACTTTCTACATGCTTTTGAAATAAATTTTATATAAAATATACCACAAACCACGCACAGTGTTCAAAGGATTTCCAATTACTTTTGTCTGAAAGTCTTCTTCTATTAGGATGAGGCATGAATACCAAATTAATCCATCTTTGCCAGCTGTGTCTCCACAGATAAGAAAGTCATTTTGGTCTTTAATTTGGAACTTCTGCAGGTTGCTCATTTCTGTCCCTTTCCCTGGATCACGTTGCTTTTTTTCCAAAGTACAAATCAACTTTCACAATTGAAAACCAGACTGGTTTGCTCAGAAAATCAATCCATTCTATGATCTCTCAGAGTGCAGTTCTCACACCAAACCATTCTCCTCTCAAACATCTCCAGGTTCTGATGTCCTTTCTGGGGATTTACTCCGTGGCTCTGGGTTTGACAATGGGATGTGCAAGTGCTCTTCCCAAATCAAAGAGTCCCTGGGTCCCAGGAGGGGCCAGGCTGGAAGGGCCCCCAGGGGCTCCTCTGGTGCCACCTCCCTGCTCCAGCAGGGCCACCCCAGAGCACAGGGCACAGCAGAGTGTCCCCAGGGCTCGGGGACAGCCCCAGGGAGGAGACCCCACAGCCTCTCTGGGCTCTGCTCAGGGCTGGGCACTGCCCAGGGCAGAAGCTGTGCCCCTGTGCAGGGGAATTGCTGAGCTCAGACCCTGCCCTGGCTCTGGGGCACACAGGGACACACAGGGACACACAGGGACACCCAGGGACACCCAGGAACACACAGGGACACACAGGGACAGACAGGGACAGACAGGGACACCCAGGAACACCCAGGGACACCCAGGGACACCCAGGGACACTCAGGGACAGACAGGGACACACAGGGACACACAGGGACAGACAGGGACAGACAGGGACACACAAGGACACCCAGGGACACCCAGGGACACCCAGGGACACACAGGGACACACAGGGACACCCAGGGACACACAGGGATCCACAGGGACACCCAGGGACACACAGGGACACCCAGGGACACCCAGGGACACCCAGGGACACACAGGGACACACAGGGACACTCAGGGACGCTCAGGGACACCCAGGGCTGAGGGCCCCTCTCTCTGGGGCTCCTCTCCAGGCTGAGCAGCCCCAGCTCCCTCAGCCTTTCCTGGG
>VZUI01081433.1:0-64269 GCA_013401135.1 Cettia cetti | reverse complement strand
CCCCACACACACTTTTTCATTCACCAGGGATTTGTTCATAACACTTTCACTAATCAAACTGCCATATCAATACGGTTCACTTTTTCGTTTTGCCACCTCATCCTCACTTGAGTTCTTAGAGCTTCTCTGAATTTCTCCTGCTTTCCTAGCATACATTCCTCAGTCTTATTCACAACAGCAACACCTCACACTGTGGTTCATAGACCAGGTCTTTATATGGGGATCAGGAAAGCCACTCATTGCAAAATTTAGTGTAAAGGCTTTGGTACATGGGACACTACTAAGGTCACAAGGACCAGATCTCTCACCAAGGGGCAAGTACCAATGAATAGTTAGTTTTTCTACAGCTTCCTGACAGACCTATGTAATACAAAAAGAAGCTGCAGGTTTTTGGAGAGCTTTAGTGCTCCACCATTCAGCAGAAAAGAGATTTGCTTGACATGAAAAGATCCTAGATTGTCTGCCTATTCTGACAGAGCTGCATGGAGATGCAGGTTTTGCTGTGAAATGTGTACAATTTTTAACTGCTCTAACAACATGTGAAGTGAGTGAATGTTAAATGTTCCTTCTCCTGGAGGCCTTTTAGAAACCAACATGGTGTTATGTAGTTTAAAAGACAACAACAGCTTTGCCTCTTGTAAGATACTCTAATTTCCCTTTTCCCTGGATATTGTTCTAGTGGGTGCTGAAGGGAAGGCCCAAGGAACATTTCTCTTCCACAGCTACCACACAGAAATGAGAAGCTTCTGTCTCCCACAGATTAGCCAATGTAGCTCTTGCTGAATTTTTCCCTTTTTGGTATGACTATGAAATGGAAAATATACTTCTTGTGTGGTCTTCTCCTCTATTTGTAGTTTCTGGCTGCATCTTTGGTACAAACAAGTTTTAAAAAATATGTATTTATACAGAGGAAAGCAATCTTTTGGAGAGCCACAGAGGTGAGGTAATGAAGGTGCTGCTCGGGCTCCCTGCCTGAACGAGAGCTGCTGGTTCTGTGTGGAAGCCTGCTGCAGCCACGAGGTCATTTGGTGTTTCTGGGAGCCCACCTGCACAGGGCAGGGTGAGAACAAAGCCATTTCTTGGACATAAAGTGTGGCTGAAGGGGGTAACTGAAGGGGTTTCCTTCTCTGACCACATGAATTACTGAAAAGCCAGGAAAGAGGGAAATGGAGAACTGGGATCCAGCTTGGGCACTTGAATCTAAGACCAGTTTTATTTTTTCACTTCCATTTAGGTGAACTGTATTTTATGTTTACTTTATCCCATGCCTATGCACCATATAGATCATTCTACAAGCTCATTGATCCTGCAAGGTTTGTAATTAAAGATGGATTTCCATGCCAAATTCTTCTATAATGACCATACACTCTCCAGCAATCACAGTAAAAGAATGCCAAGTACTACTGATAACAGTATCACTGACATCTGCATCCAGTCCTTGGGTTTTGTTTACACACTGTACCTATGGGGCAACTTTAATCAGTTTGAATGAATTTGTTCCTCACTCATCATATCTGTGCACAGAGAAAAAGGAAATAGAGTTCACATTCCCTGAAGATCTGGGAGAGTTAAGAATTAAAAGAAAGTTTCCTTGGTTGCATATCTGAATTACAGCAAAGCAATGTTTTAAAAATGATAGTCCATATCCTTTAGGGTCATTACATCAAATATTTATTATGCACTATAATATAAATAAAAAATAAATGGCACTTCAGAGTTTTCTTCACAAGGATGAGAGAAACCTGGTGGTTCATGCGGTGCTCAAATAATAGCTGGAGCCTGAACTTGAGTTTTTCCAAGGAAAATGTTTTTTTCCATTAGGCAGTTGTCCCTGCTAAAGTCTGTTTTTACCACAATAAGCACACTTACGTAATTTTTTTTTTGCCTCCCTAGCTTTCAGATTTTGCTAAAAATAATTAAATGAGTTTCAAATCACCCTGTAAAGTAGATACAGTACAAATGTGTTTGTGCTGTTGTGGAGGCCTTGGACACTAGCAAAATAAGGAAAACAAGTTATGTTTTCTTGAGAAATTAGATCCAAAGCTAGGTAGTTAAGCTGTGTACCAAGGTGATGGGAACAGAACTTGAATCTTTTACTGCTGGAGGAGATTTCTGCCTTTAATAGCTTATCATCTGCCTGGAAGTGCATTAACTGTGGCTGACCAAAATGTAATATTTTCAATTAAATATATATATATATTTGTGGGCTTGCATAAACATCAAGACCTTGAGCAGAGTTTATCAAAACAAGTCTTTGTTGTCACTCTGCCACTCCTTAATGTGCCATGGAGACCCTGTGCTTTTGAAGCTTTGTGTCCATCACTTCTAGAGCAGGAGCAGGCACTTGCTCCCTTGGCTCTTGGGAATGTTTTCCTGCATTTCCCAGCTCCTCTTGTTTGCCTCAGCCGGATGGGGCTGTGCCGGCTCTGCCCCGGCCTGTTTGTACTTGGCGGGCGTGCCCAGGCTGTGCAGAGCTCCTGGGAGCCTGAGCAGGCTCGGGAGCACAGTCCGGACAGCTCCAGCTCTTGGGGTGACTCTGGTCTCCTCGTGAGCCCTTCTCCGTTGCATTTTACCGCTGTTTGTAGGGGTTTTCTAGGGATAGCTAGCTTCACTGCTGGGCGCAGTCCCAGGCAGTGATTCCAGCATTCCCTGCCCGCTACCCGCACGGCAGGAAGCGCGCTGGCATGGAGAGCAAGCCACGCAAACTCCTGCTTCCGAAACATTGCCAGGGCCACTGCCATGTGCCTGATGGCAACTCAGACTTCCCGAGGAACCTGCCAGGACAGCTGATGGCAGCAGTGCCGTTTGTCCCCACTTCGGCTTGCCTCTCCAGCAGTACTCCTCGAGACAGCAGGGTGGCACCAAATTCCTTCTGTCTAAGCCAAGAGAAAACGAGTTAGACCGTAATTTTAAAATCAGAGAGGAGAGAGATGGAGGGGAGAAAAAACCCCGACAACCCAGCCGAAATTCCCACAAGCAATGCCTGAAACCCTGGTTTAGTAACCTTTTTCAAAAAAGCGAAATCGTGTAGAGGAAGCACATGGTTCTTGCCACTGTCTGAAGGAGAATGCTAATCACAAGAAAATGTGATGCCTTAGGTCATGCTTTGCTTTGCTTGGTGCTGTCAAGCATGCTAGATTGGAAGAACCTATTCTTATTTGTCCTACAGCTGTTCCCTTGGTGGGTAACAGGGAACACAGGTGTGTTGTGCCTCTTTGTACCTCTCCTCCTGTCACTTAAGGCGCAACATCTTTACCTCAGGGGAAATGTGGTTGGTTGGGTTTGGTTTTGGTGCTTTTGTACTGTGGGAAGTTGTCAGGGAACAGCAGGAGAGGAACATATTTCTTTACAGTTGTGGCTCCCTCCCTCTGTGCCTGTTCCATTCCTTTCTCACCCTCCTTGCTGCAGCGCTATTGTATCTGAAGGAAATCCCAGTGAAGGTCACATTCACCAGCTGCTGTTGGGACAGGGATTTTATGGCTTGCCAGCCCTGTGTCAGCCTCTTGACTTCCACCTGTGCTGCATGCCAGGTGCCTAAAGTGCTTACATGCCTCTTCCACCAGAGGCAAATGACAACAGGGAATTGGATGGTTCCTATGGAATAAATAAACTTCCCTAACAATCTCTCAGATGTCTGCATCTGGCTCTCTCTCTTTTCCAAGGAGAGCTCCATCCACCAGGGAAGTGTAAATACAAGCCTGTAAAGAACAAGTGGATATCATTTGTTCCACGTGCAAGTAAGTTGTCAGGCTTTGATTTTAATGAGAAGCAAAACACACATAAACTTACAGGAATGTGATTGAAACCTTCAGCAGTCTTAACAACCAAAGCACTGAGCAGGAGCAATCCTGAAGTTTGGTTATCACATTTAATGTGTGCTTCTGCTGTCTACTTGATGCAGTGTCTTTGCTTGACCCCAGTCCCCGATTGTTTTTTTTTTTCATAAGTTTTGCAAAGTAATAGTGTAAATGGATATCGAAAGGGAACTGATGACTGATTCAGACATTGGATGAGGTCTGGGAAATTCTGAGGGCCTGTCCCCTGGCTCTGAGACAATTTCCTTGAATCAAATAATCCCTTCTCTGTGTATCTGGGTGGAGTCAATCTTCCTTTTTCCAAGCTGTGTTCTGTCTTAAAGTCCCATGCTGCTGGGGCAGGAGTTACATCTTGAGTAGAAATTGGTGTTTACAAGTTGCTATTATCTTGTCTGAGATTTCCAGATGTTACTGTATTGTGAACTATTCACATTGTTAAGTCTGGTAGAGAAGTGCGCAAGGTTTCATCGCATTCTGTCTGGAAGTAATTTTTCTTAAATACACATTCATAATTTCTAAAATCAATAACATCATTTCCAAGAAAAACAAGGGTCTTTTGATGGAGGAAGAGAGGTTTAAAGTGTGCATTTCTTCTTTCATAATTTCACCTGTTTTTCTTGACTATAGCTCTAATAAGTGTTTCTATCACTCACATCTCTGAATTAGCCTTTTGCCTCAAAGCAGGAAGCTGAACCATGTTAATTACTTTCCTCAGAGACTGTTCCTGAGCTGCTAAACGAGCCTTCAACAACCATGCCTTCAAAAAAATCTTCTTCCCTCACTGCAGCCACCCCAAGGGTTTCTTCTGAGAAAGCAAAAAAGACCCCATCCACCAAAATAAAAGCATCAACAGCAAAAATATCTCCACCTGGTAAAGAGAGACAGAGAGTCAAAGCTGAGGCTAAACTTCTCAAGGGAAAGAAGATTGGACACAACTCCAGAACTGCATCAGCACCACCTTTGCCAAAAAAGAAGAGCTCCCACCTAGCCAGAACCAAGGAGGTTCTTCCAAAGAAAGCAGCACTAGCTAAGGGAAAAGTGGAGTAGAGGAGAAAGAAGCAGCTTTGGAAGCTCAGTGATGTCCCAGAAGTAGCAGGTAGCCCATAAAATGGTTAAACAAAAGTGTTGGATAGTGACTAAATAAAAGAGATTTTGGCTGACTTGTTATGAAGTGCTCCCAGGTGTGCCCTTCTTAATGGCAGTGTTAGCAGTCTCTACATATGTTCTATTAAACATACTAAACTTTAACAGTACCAGCTTCCAAACCCTGCTGTGATGTCCTTTTCTGACATAAGAGGTTGTGAGAGCCTGTGATGGATATTCTCTGGTAAGATTTGGCCGTGTATGACTGTCTAATAAATCCAAGTGCCTCTAAATTTCAGGACTTAAATCTTCTATTGAAGAATATGGACTAGACATGTCAATTACCCCACCTTTTTTTTTTTTCCCGTTAGCCAAAATGCAGGAAAAAGTGTGTTTCAAGAGCAGTTGTCTTTGAGACAATGAAATTAGGTTTTATTTTTTGAAGGAGGACCACTAAGATGCTCAGGAGGGCTGAAGTATGTCTCCTGTGAGAGAATTGGGGCTGTTCAGCCTGGAAAAGAGAAGGCTCCAGGGAAATCTTATGGCAGCCTTCTAGCCCCTGAAGGGGGGGCACAAGAAAGCTGGAGATGGACTTTTTACAAGGGCAGTTAATGACAGGACAAGGGGGAATGGCTTCAAACTGACAGAGGGGAGGTTTAGATTAAATATTAGGAAGAAATTCTTCACTGTGAGGGCAGTGAGGCACTGGCACAGGTTGCCCAGAGAATTTGTGGATGTTCCATCCTTGGAAGTGTTCAAAGTCAGTTTGGATGGGGCTCTGAGCAACCTGGTCTAGTGGAAGGTGTCCCTGCCCATGGCACGGGGTTGAAAGTCTTTAAAGTCCCTTCCAGCTCAAGTTATTCTTGAATATGAATATTTTTTCAAGGTACGGATCACCTGCAGCTTCTATAGGGTCCAGTAAGGGCTGGAAATGTCCAGCAAATCTGAAACACCAACACAATCAAAGCACCAGAAGCCAAACAAACCCCCAAAACCCGGCGTCAGAGCCGAGCCATGGGTTAGAACAATCCTGCGACTCCAGCTCCCACGCGGTGGAAGCGGCGCCGTAACAAGCCCCGGTGTTCAGATGCAGGGAAATGATTTATTTGGGAAGCGGAGCCGGGACCGCCCTTGCGCTCCTGCCCCGGAGGCACCGAGCCCATGGCGCCAGTTTGCAGCTCCGACGCTACGTTCGTCTCCCACCGCCGCCCTCTGGAGGCGCCGGCCGGGATGCAAAAGGCAGCGGTCCCGCCGCCCGAAACCCCCCGGTTCGGTCAGGGGAGAAGCAATAAATAAAAAAAATAAAAAAAAAAAAGTCGGGAAAAGCTCGGCAGGCCCCAGCGAGGATCGAACTCGCGACCCCTGGTTTACAAGACCAGTGCTCTAACCACTGAGCTATGGAGCCACCTATCAGTTCCAGCCCTGCCGACGGCTCCTGTTCCCGTGCGGGGCGGCTCCCGCGGGCTCGCTCCTCCGCCCGGGCTGTGCTCGCCTCAGCGCCCCCGGGACAGCGCCCGGAGCCGGCTGTGGGCGCCCACTGCGGCACCCCCGGGCTGAGCTGGGCCTCTGCACGTCCTCCACGGGAAAGCTGCCCTTGGCGGGGCAGGGAATCCAGCTGCCGGCCCAGCCCCGCGGCGTTCCCTGAGGGTGACGGGGATGCCCTTCCCGTCTTTATCAGGGGCGGGCGCACCTGGCGCGGATTGCGGGTGGAAGTGCCTTGGAGTGGAGAGTTTCGGTGGCGGAGGGGAGGATTGCTCCCAGGAGCGATTCCCGGTTCTCCCGGACATCCCCCGCGCTGTGAGGGCGGGAGCAGCCGCTGCCTGGGTAGTCAAGGTTCTGAGAGGTAAGGCTGCACAGCACCTGGTTTTGTGCGGAGTGGGGAGAGAGTCACTCTAGGTAGATGATAGCTTAGTGTTGTGATTCTCCTCAGCTTTTGTGAAGTCACTGTTGCACAAAAACACGTCTCGTTTGACTGGGGTATGAACCCAACAGCAAGACAAGCAGTGTGGAGCCTTCATTTCTTGATTTTTACTGAGCAAGGAAGTTTGAAGGCATTTGAGGATTTTCTCCTTTCCCTTGCATAAAGGAACCAGTGTGTCACATGCTCCATGAAAGCTTAGGTGAAGGTGAGACGGTGAGCTGTGCAGAGGAAGCAGAGAGACTCTGCTGTGGAGTAGTAAATCCGAGCAGCCCTGCTGTACGCCCGAGTCATGTTCTAGAAAAGCAGACGTGATTTGCTGGGTGCAAGCCTGGAGCAGCGTGTGACCAAAAGCAAAGCTCCTTGAAATGAGAATAGGCAGAAAAAGCTGCATTAAAGAGCTAAAGACCTTTCATCCATCCCACACTCCACAAATCATTAACTAGGTCAACTTCCTCTTTTTTTTTTTTTTTCCTCCTTTAGTTTTATTTCTTTTTAAATGGATATGATCTCTGTGGACAATCTAGATCAGTTCTGGTGAACTCTGTCTTGTTGTTTATGTAAGTCACTAAAATTACTTTGAAATATCTGCTTTTGACCTCTAATGTGGCAGCTGATAAATTCATGGAGTTTCACATTTCTTTGGATGCTTTTTTTCCCCTTTCCTTTGAAGATAGTGGCTCTTTAGAGGGCCTACAGCTCTTCCAAAGAGGGCTAAAATTTTGTAGTGAGTGTTCTGCTAATGCCTCAGGGAACTGGAATATAAGCATAGATTGTTTTAGAACCTTCAAGTAGGCAGGGGCAGAACTGTCTTACACTTTTCATGCTGTAAGGCAGGCCTACCTTCATCAGCCTAACACAGCTGAGCAGCAGGGTAAGATGTATTCTGAGAGCAGAACAGTGTTGAAATAAGTTTTCTGTGATAACATGGCTACCTGCCACTACTGGGCTTTTAAACTTAGGTGCAAATCTGTAACTGTTGTGATTGCCCTGCTTCCAGATGCCTTTTGCTGCCTGCTGAGAGCTCCCTGCTAGGTGGGCTGCCCTTCAAGGTCTGTGTTGCCGAATATTTCTTAGTCAGACAGCCTTGGTGGGATTCAGGAGGTGTGGTGGTGGTACCATGCTATCAGTAAGCCCTTAGGCTTCTCTTTGTAATGAAAATGGGGAAATGAGACACTTCTGGGATGTAATTCATCTCACCTGAAAGTAAACATTTACAAAAAATCATCCAAGTCATGGTCTAGAGGTGCCTGTTCCTCAGCTAGCTGTGAAGGGAGTCGATGCAGCCTCCACAGCAACTTCCCCAGCCTCTGTTATAAATGGTAATTTAGTGGAAATACCACAGCAGATTATTTCTTCTGATTTATAAAATCTTGTTCTAGCTCATGTTTTGTATCCAGTGTTTCAAAGACAAGTGGATCATTCCTGTGGAATATGAAGAGCAATGGTTTTTCTAAGGATTGATTAGGTCAAAACTGTAGAACCACACCTAAAGAAGACTCTATGATTCTTTCTGCAGCTAGACCTACAGAGATGTGGGAATTAAGCATTTAGGCAATAAAATGCTTGTCTAGTCTGCTGTTCATGACTGTTGAAAGCCACTAGGTGGAACCTAAGGACTGCATCAAAAGATTAGAAAAATACTTTCAGCAGACCTTAAATGCTGAAAAGAGTGAATTTTTACCACACAGGTTTTAAGAAAGATCTGTAGGATGACTGACCTTTAAAGGTGTGCCAGACATCTAAAGAGGCACATTTATACATGCTCTTTAAAGTTTCTTCTCTAGGCCCAGACCGAGCATCAAGCTAGAAAATAGGGTGGTTAGTGTAAGAATAGGTGTAGTCTTGCTCAGTCTGGACCAAGGCTGTTATTAAAAACTGATTTATTTATTTCTAATTAGCTCCCTAACAGCCCCACTGGACAAGTCAGTGTTTAACCCTGTAAAGCTGCTGTCAGCCCACAGATGTCACCTGTAGTGCTGTGAGGTTTTGCCTGTTTTGTTAAGCACATATTCCAAGATCTTACTGCCATATCTTGCATTCAGGAGAAACTAAAGGAATGACTCTTCAGGCAGCTAGTCCAAGGAAATTAATGGAAATCCCTGGAAATTCTCTTACACTACTGGATTCCCTTTTCCAGACTCCTTTGCCTGGATTGCACACAGTGTCCTGCTGGATTCGGTTTCACTGGTGTTTCACAGGGTTTGGATGCACAAAGCAGCTTTGGGCTGCAATAGTATGAAATAAACAGCAGCCAATGTTTCCTCTGCAGACCTGGGGTGTCTCCTAAGAGCTTGTCAGGCTTGCCCATCATTGTCCTCCACACATCTGACTCTGTGTCCTGAGGGAAGGTTGGTGCATCTGGGGTTATCTCAGCAGAGGTACACATCAGCAAAACTGGCACACTTGCCTTTCCTTAAGCTTTGGGAGAAGGGAATTGCAGCACAGATTCAGTCTTCTCGTGAAATGGGACATTCTCTGGTTTTAATTTTTTCACAGGTTCAACACTGTTGGTTTTCTTTCTTAAAGGAACTGTAGTAACCCAACAGTGTCTGAGTTTAATGTCATTCATTTTAGTTGGCAAGTGCTGGTGGATTACTTTGTCTTGTGCAAATACCAGGGTTTTTTTGAGTAAAATATTACCAAAATCAGGGAAACACTTCCTGCTGATTTTGGGTGGCTTTTGGAGGCAGTCATTGAGGTATTTTGGCATGTAATGATTTCAGCATTTGGTTGAAGCCTGCCTTGTCCTCTGAATGTGAACGTTTCCAAGTCCTGTTTGTCTGAGATGTGCCTCAGGAAGTGTTGTGTAGTTTTGCAGTTTTGTCCCAATCAAGCTTTAGAATGATCATTGTTTTTCACATCATACAGGAATGATCCACTTGTCTTGGATACAAAACATGAGTTTGAAAGAGATAAAAAAAAAACCAGAAGAAGTAAGTTGCTGTGGTATTTCCACTAACAATTACCATGTATAACAGAGGCTGGGGAAGTTACTGTGAAGACTCTCTCCAGGTTTTAGCTTGTGCATTGCTTGTACCTCTTCTCCAAAGCAGCATGAGAGATCCTGGTGTTCACCCTTCCTCTTCCCTGAAACTCTGCTTTCCTTGGGAAAGAAGTTCAAACGTCAAACAGATATGGTGCATTTCACTACTTTCAAAAGTAGTTTGGCAGGCTCAATACTCTTCTTTTGGACAAACATCTATTATCACATGCAAAAAAAAAAAAAAAATTGCCTTTCTAACAGCATTTTTGTGCGGCTCTGAAGAGAGAAAGGGATTAATGTTTCTGTGGAAATTCAGTTTGTTTTGTTCCTCAAAAAGGTGGCAGAGCACACAAGGGAAATGTAAAGACCATCAGAATCCATGCATCTCTATTTGCTCATAGCCCTGCTCATGTATTGGGTGTCCACTCATGGGGCTCATGCTGTGTGCCCATTGCTCATATATGAGCATCAGTAGTGGAGAAGCATCACTATTCCCAAGTCTTATTCCAGAGAAGCAGTTCTGTCTCTGCCTCATTTTGATCTCCAGTTGTGTTTTTTTCTTAATGCCAGGGATCCAAGCAGAAGAGATGTTATTTTTGAATGCCTTATGCTGTGATCTTCCTGAAACTAGAAAGGAGTAATTGAATTTTCTTTGTTTCAGGGTTATTTCTCTGATCCAGACCAGATTTGAAGCTATTTATTATAACAACTTCACACACCACATCCAGTGGCATTTAGCTGCCACACTGCACCCAGTGGTGGAGGTGACAAAGACATCTATTACAGGCAAAAGGGTCTGGAAGTTTGATAGGAAGCAGCTTTTCATCAAATAAGATAAAATAAAAATATAACTGAACAATAGTTAGTGAAATAGTAATGAAAAAGCAAAGTATATTTTATTCCAGTTTCAGAAAAAGAAATTTCTTGTATTTGAAATAGAAAGATGCATAGTTTTTAGATTTAAAAGGGAAGAAAAAAAGCAGGAAATAGCTGACCCAGTGCATGTGTTGGTCAGTCTGTCACTAAAAGTGCATTTATGTCTGAATGTTACATGTATATACACATGTAAACATGTTTGTGCTGTTGGGCAGAATGTAAAGAGTGTTCTCCCTCTCTGGAGATGACAGCCTGAAGATCTCTGCTCAATTGTTGGTTTCCAAGAAGTGCAGGAATGGAAGGACCATCCCTGAGGCTGCAAATCCTCTCAGATCTGTCTAAAGTCATTAGCAGATTTGAAGGTTATTTGGGAGAGAGGTTGGCAACTGGTGTGGTTACATGAACCCCCTTTCCAGAGAAAACCAGGCTAAAAAGGTACTGATCACATTTCACAAGAAGATTTTAAAGAAGAGGATTTAAAATTTTTTTGGAAAACAGATGATTCAGGAATGTGTGAGGCAGAGGAACTGGGAGATCCAGTTTCCCCATCCTTACTCCAGTGTGCATTCTGCTCCTTAACTCTGTGCTCTCCCTCACAGCCTCCCAAAGGGATGGTGGGATCTTTGTTGGTAGCACAAATGCAAAGTCTTATTATCATCAGTGTAAGAACAGACCTGGGATATTTCAAGTGGGCTGTAATGGAATAAAAATGTAGCAACAGGAAGGCTCAAAATAAAACTTTCTGGGATGGTTTCTCCCAGGGAGCTGTAAAGCCACAGGTACTGAGTTCCTTTTGCAGCTCAGTGGGCGGTGGGGAAATGGGAATGTGTCCCAGCACCGTCAGCACTGCTGTAAATGGGAAACTGTTGTCTCAGCCATGGCCTGTTTGCAAGGGTTGGGATATTTGGCTCCACTGAGGATGCAGCACCCAGGTGAGCCTCAAATGTGAGGGTATGCTCTGGGCTTTGGTTACTGGGAAAGGCAAAATAAAAGACCTGTCACAACTATTAGGGACCTTCCTCGAGTGCTCACGTTCTCTTTTCTGTGAAACACATCTGAGTCCTAAAGGCAGCCAGTCACTATGCTAATCAAGGAAAAAATTGGGTTTCGTTCTGAAGCTCTCTTAAGAGATGGAGGAAAGATGCTTGTATGATAAATATTACATAAAGTGTGAAAAGCCAACTGTTGTTTAAGTGCTGGACATGGTAACTGGAGCTGGGTCATTTGTGACTCCTGGAAAAAGCATGTGAGCTGAAAATGTGGTTTTGTTCCCAGCTCTGTTCCTGATTTTGCCATATGTTTGCTGCTAGAGACAGCAGTTTGTGGGTTAGAGTTGCACAAGTGTGTGTGTGTTATCCTCCTGTGCAGCTAGTTCAGAATATCCTGCCCCATTTCCCAAGTGCCTGGGAAGAGCCGTGCCCTGAGCTCCAGGTGCTCGGAGGTTTGCCCTCACCACCCTGCCATGGGCAGCTGAAGAAATGATGGAGACCAGGTGTTTAATCCCCCTGGTAGGGTTGGTAGCCTCTGGACACCAAATGGGAATGGGAATTTGCAGCTTCCCTTCTCTGTTTTCAGGGTTAAGCTGGACGGACTTGCAGGCCCTGTCTGCATACAGACCTGCCAGTGCTCCTGTGGGTGGGTTTGTTGCTCAGCAGCTCTGCTCTCCTCTCCCAGGAGAACACATTCGCCTTCCTACTTGCTGGGCTGGACCAACATGTGCCACAGAACAAACTGAATAGAAAAATGTGATTCTGCTCCCAGCTTTATCCTAGTAATTGGTAGAAGTCCCTCCTTCCAAGGTTGCTGCTGTGAAGCTTTTCTGAACCAGAGTTTGGAAAGGTTTTGGAGGCCAGCTTTTCAGTGATCAGCTCCTCTTTGATACTATTTCCAGTAGCCTCCCATTGAGCATGGAAAATCTCACCTCCTTGAGTTTTAGGCGGTGTTACTGTTTCAAAGTATGCTTTGACTGACAAGGTATTGTCAGGTTTTCAAGGCGGTAACTGAGTGTTTCCAAGTCCCTTCTTTGCTTCTGAAGGCCCGAACTACCTGCAGACCCTTAAACATCCTTTCTTCTAAATAACCTTGGACCCACAGTTCTGCTTTGGGATTGTGTTTGTGTCCTTTTTTGCCATTTTCCTGGTCTTGATTGGTTTGGAAATTCTGAGAGTACAGCCTTCCTGAGGGTACTGTCTGTTTTCTTTGGCTTTCCCAAATTTAAGACATCACACAGTGCTGAAAATGAATTAGAAGGAAATGAATAAAAATGTTTTGAATCTTGAGGATTTGGATTAAGCTCTGTGTAAAGCTGTTGGTTCAAGGTTTGCCTCTGTTAAATTAGCCCACTATATAGTAGGACCCTTCTATCTATCACTGAGGCCCCAGCTAGCCAGTGCAGACTCAGGCAGGTGATACCACATCCTTCAGTGCAGGCATCCAGTCTGCTCTCTAATGGCTTTGACAAATCCCCTCAAGCAGAATTGTCAAGCTGACTCCATGATCTAATGTGTCCAAAAGCATTAAAAGCTCCACTGGGAATCTCAGAGAGGACTGATGTGATTAGATCACATCTGCATGAGGGGATAAACTGTTCTTGAGTGTAATTCATAAATTGGATGTTGGACTGCTGTAATCAAACTCCAAGGGAGCCTCTCCATAGGGCATCAATATCAGCAGCTGTTCTTCATACATGACAGGTCTGCTTCAAAGCTTATACATGCCTGATAATCCTTCTCCTAACTAAACTTTAGTTGAAGGATGCCTCAACCTGCCGTGGAGTAAAGAAGGAAGCTTAAGTGTCTTAATTCACTTAGGTGACTGATCCATTAATGCTGCTAGAGTTAGGCTTGTCCTGATCTACTTTGCCATTATGGGAGGGTCCTACCTACAGAGGACCCAGCTCTGGTGACCTTTCTACTGGTGCAACCCTAGGAAAAAGCTTACTGAAAATTGCATGTACCTTTTGCTTGTTTGTGGCTGTTCTTTTGGTGGAGGCAATTCAAATCAGGCCAGTGGTGGATTGTTGCTTCTCTGTAAAAAAAATCCAAAACAAACAAAAAATAAAAGAACCAACTAATTAACTTTGCATTTAGTTTTACAGTTAAAGCAGAGTTGCTTCAAGGTGGAAGCCACTAGTGCCTATCAATATGCTCCAGGAGGTTATGCCTGGGAAATTCCTCTTTCAGACAGTTCTGGAAAATAGAAATGTTCATATCTTCAAGTAAACAAAAAGTGACCCATTCCTATTTATGGTAAATGAGTAAGTACATATGAAGGATAAACACTAAAAAAAGACACGCTTTTAAAGACTGACTCATCTATTGTAGTTTTGTAGAACAAGTGAATGAAACTTGTTTGGATTCTTCCCAGAATGAATACAAACACCTTTAGAGTCCTCAGGAGAACAGAAAAAGAAGCAGCAGTAATGCAGAAGCACTGGTTTAATCTCCAGTCCACAAGCTGCTTTTGCACTAGTGTGGACTGCATGTGGTCTTCTTATGCCTCACATACATGTTTAACATTTGGAGTCCTTGGACATGTCTATGAAACAAGAGTTGAGAGACTCACATTACATTTAGTGCTCAAAGTTGAGAAGGAAATGCAGGGAAGTGTGGGTTTGCTGGTACCCAGCCCCTTAGATGTACCCTTGGGCTCAGAGCTCTCTGTAAAAAAAGTTCTTGGTATCTATGCTGGGATGTCTGGAAAACAGATAGTAATAAATACATCATTTTGTGTGGAAGATGGATAATTCAGTGCCTAAGAACATGAACTGGAGAATAAATCAATGCAAAGAGACTTTCTGTTCTTTGGTGTTAATTTCTCCTTTTTCTTTCCTGTGTGAGTGTTCCTCAGCAGTCCTAGCAAAGGGATGCTTTTAAAAATATCTTGCTGAAATACTCAGATCTTGCTGTGTTTCCTCATGAGAATTGAGAGGTGCAGAGCAGAAGGTGCATGTGGCAGCTCATGTTTAAAGCAGCAAGTAGCAAGTCAAGGTGATTTCAAGACTAAGTTGTTGTTTGTAGCAGGACAAATGGTCACTTCTAAATCACTCTGACGTCCTTAGTGAGAAGTAAAGCACAGTGGTGTCTCTTCTGAACTCCTGATAATTGTAAAACATGAATCTCAGTTTAAGCTAATCTCCAGTGGGCTCTCACATTTTCATTTTATGCCTCCTTGCCCTGCAATGACCCCCTTTAGACTGCTAGTTCTATAAATCTTCGTCACAAAGGGTCACTGGACTGGGGAGGAGAGAGAAAAACCTGTGAACAAAAAGAAGTCTAATATGCTTTCTCCACTAGATACGGTGCCAGAGGTTGGTTTGCTTGTTCCAGCCTGATTTAGCTGGTGCAGATGTCACTGCTAAATGCATACACTAAATACAATCTAGTAGGGGTTTGTAATTAGTTTGTTTACAGAAGCACTTACAGAAACAATTTGGTTCAGCTAGAGCTGATCAATCAAACTTCAGCTGAAGAAACCCCAGAGAGACTCTTGCTTTCCACCTGACCTGCTGGAAGATAGATTAGAAAATATTGATAATGCTAACAGCTATTGGCTGCTACCATGTGTTTAATGTCCTTTGTGCATGTTTGGGTGAAACAGGGAGAGACTGCTTTTTCTAGCTTAATTGTAATGCTGCTTCTTTTACAAATGCAGCTTTGCCAAGAGACAAACACAACTGAAAGCCTAATAAAATTGAAGATTATGTAGTTGAAAATGTCAAAGCCCTTGGGCCCTGACCACAGCATTGTTTAGCTGATTTGGCAGAGCCTGAAAACCTTTGTCTCATACTTCTGACCTAGGGTTGTTCCCTGAAATACCTCTGCTGAGCTCATTTTCCCAGTTCCATTTTAGCATCCCTCTGGTGGTGCAAATGAAGGAAGCTCAGTTTGTGTTGAAGCATTGCTTGCTAAAGGAGCAGGAGTCAGATCAAACTCATCCTGAGGATCAGTGTGTTGTAGCCCAGCCAGGCTGGAATGATGTGTAGGTGTGGTTTCTGGTGCGTGGTACCCAAATACAGCCTCAGAGGCGGGAGCAGTGTTTTCAAGAGTGTATGTTCCACATCTGCCTCTTCAGTTTTACTTGGCTGATGGGCACTGCCAGGTGCAGGGAGTCCTGGGCTTGTGGTATCTCTCCTCACCAGCAGAAGGCAACAACACATTGTCCTTGAGGGAGCTTCTTCCTTAAGTGCTCCTTATGCTTGGATGTATCTGTCACACTTTGGATGATCAGCTGGTGTGACAGTGGCTGCCTTGCAGGTCCCTGTGGGTGTACCCTGCATTCTGGGTGCCCGTGACAGGCACAGGTGAAGGTGCTTTGTCCTCTTGGCGCCACGATAGGGTGAGCTTCACAAAGCTCTTCTGGCTGATCATGAGTTCAGCTGGTCCTTGTGTTAGAGCTCTGGTACACCCAGTTGATGTACTTGGTGGAGGATGAGCAGTTTATGTGAGTTGCATAGCAGGTCAGTGGAGAAGTGAAGGGCGTGGAGTTTCTTACTTGTAGGAGCAAGTTGTGCACCCTTGCTACATGCTGTAAAGCCCAGATCCTGCCTTGCACCATGCTGATCTATGCTAGATGACAACCTGAGCCTGTGACAATCTAAACCAATGGCGATTTGAGCTGTGTAATCAGAACTGGACATTCTTTTGAGGTGCTTACATTTCAAACTGCTTATGCTAAACATCCATTTTGTCTGTCATAGCTGCTGCTGGATGGAAAAATCATTTGATTTGTGGGATGCTATTTAATGAAAATAATTCTTTATGTCTGAATTTATAAGCTGTGATCAGTGCCTATAAAGAAAGCTGTAGGTGATCCCATCAGCAAAATCTTCATCAAGTGCTCCCCTCTGGTTTTCATTTTCGCCTCAGAAGCAGGGAGAAGAAAGTGAGACCTTTTCAGAGCTCTAATCTGCAACTTTCCAATGGAATTATGAGATTTGAATTCCACTCTGAGGTTGAAATTGTCCTTGTGCAGGAAAATGCCATCATCTGAAACTGTCATATTTGGCATATATAAAACTGCATATTTGATAATTTGTCCAAAAACAAATAAGAGAGATGACTTTGTCAGCCAGAAGGAAGGTCCCACCTTGCAGATTTAGAGCAGGATGAAGTGATTTGCTCCACACTACCCCATCCATCCATCCAGAGTCCAAGTCAGTCATTTCCATGTGCAATCCCACCTGCCTTTCTGTGCCAGGGCCAGGCAGCTGATGATATACAGCATCACTGATCCCCTGGGTCACATACAGCTTGAGGCCCAGCATTTTGCAGGCTGCCATCTGTCTCTGGAAGAAAGAACACGACACAATGCATAAAGACTTTATTTGCTTTTACCATTTATCTTTGTTATCTGACTTTCATCAGTAGTTCTGCTGGATAATAGCAGTAGGAAGACATTATGGAAGTGTACCAGGAGACCTGATCTCAGAATTACCAGTTACACTACCTAATAGATAGCGTCCTTCTGTTAATACAGGCTGTTTATCAAAGCATCTGTAGACAAGAATTTCTTTGAAGAAACTGTCTAGGGAAGGTGTTTTTCATGAGCTTGGGGAGAGAGGAAGTATATCAGGTTGAAAGTGAGCCTGGAGCTGTGCAGAGGGGTTTTGACAGGCATCCCATGCAGGGTGAGATATTGACAGGTGGAGCACAGGAAGCTCATGGGCAATGTGTGAGACAAGTCCTGTGAGAAGATGGCAGATATGTATTGGGGAAATTAGAGAATGTGTCTCAGGCACTGCCAAGCTTTGTGCAACTGTCCGTGTAACACTGAAGAAAGCTCCAGCATCTACTGAACTCATTTGCAAATAACCTGCATGAAAGCTGTGAATTTAACACTGCATGACAGCTCTAAAGAATGGGATCACGTGCTCATGTGTAAGGTCATAGCAGGTCACTTCTCACCCCCTTGAGCCTGTCAGCTGAGTGCATCCATGATTCAAGGAGAAGCATGGAGAAGTCTTCTGGGAACAGTGATGCTTCGAATCGGTTTGGCTCCTGGAGTTCTGGTGTCTGGTGCTGCATCTGCCAGCACAAGTGATGTGGTGAACCCGAGCTGTAGGAAGTGGCAGGGAGCTCTCATACTCTCCCCAGTCTTTGGATGAGGCAGTTTGTAACTTGTTTTGAGCAGGAGGGGCTCCCAACTAGTTCCTGATTGATTTGGCTCAGTGCAGCAGGGAGGGTAATTAATTGCTCCTGTTAACATCCCTATGCACTTGTCCTGCATTCAGCAGCAAGCCTAACATCCCAAACACTCAGAGTTGTGTTGTTACCCTCCCAGCGTTCTGAGAGAGATCTTAACCAAGATATTTAAGGCAGGAATGCACGTGATCTTTTTAGTTTTGGTATGCCACAACCACCTGGTTTTAAAGGCTGTAAGGTGCCTTTGACTGGCATTTGCAGGCTTTGGGCTTGTTCCTCCTTGTATTAAAGATACACTTAGTGGCTGAGTTCTCATCTTCTGGTGTGTTAGATAGATGAGGTCTTCCAGCCTGAAATACCATCTTGCAGCTCTTTGATTGTGCTCTAGCATCAGGTTCCCTGCTCTGCTTTTGTAGGCACAATTTCCATTTGTTAGACATACTCAAATATGTGGTAGCAGATTTTCACTGGCTTTTTTAGGTGTGCTGTCAGGTGTACTGTGTGGCCATTTAACCAGGAATAGCTACATAAGGAATCCTGCACAGTAGAAAAGGATGTCCCATGTATGCATAAATATATCACAATCAAATACCAAACCAGAAAAGAAATGTGTGAAAACAAACACCCAGGAGTTGATGGAGCAGGAGCTGAAGATTACCTGTAAGGCCTTTATTTGCTTATCTGAGCATGTGCAACAAACACAGTTCTCAATACAATTCTCAGCTGTGCAGTGACAGGTTTTCCCAGCTGGCTGTTGGGCAGTAGGAAGTATGGGACTTGTGTGGCTGCACAGTTGCCTCTTCCATGAGCTGCAGGGTCCAAAGGAAATGTTATGGGCTGTCAAGCTCAGCCCAGAGAGGAGGCACACACCATTTTGGCAGGAAGAGCTGGACAAGGGCTGCAAGGTTAGCATGAGGGGTAGGAAAAGAGGTAACACGTATCCTTTAAAGGCAGGTGAATTTAATTTGGGATGACAATGCCAGAATTACTTCTAGAGTTTTACTCCCACCTCTGCTTCTTCAGTCTTGCCGGCATTCATAAACCAATACAGCTTGATGCAGATCCCAGTTGCTGGTGTGAATCGGAAGGAGTGACAGGAGTGTGAAGTGGCAAAGTTGTTTTTTGGCAGCTGGTGGCTATGTTGGCTTAAGGTAGTCATGGAACAAGAGCTCATGGCTCTGGGCACTCACAGGTTTTAGCCATGCAATTATATGTAGGTTGTTTTCCAGATCTAACACAAGTTTCTTTGAACTGAATATCTTGGGTTTTCTCTGCTTGTTTTGGAAACACAGGTAATATGCCTTATGTACAGTGTACCTCAAGTTTTTTAAGCACTCCCAAGCCCTTCATGTATTTTTGTTTGGAGAGTGATTTGATGTGAGGTAACCCTGCCTTGCCAGGGGGGTTGGACTAGATGATCTCCAGATGTGCCTTCCAACAGTAACAATTCTGTGATCCTGGGATTTACATCACCCACTGTGGTGTTGTGATCATCTCCCTGTTGCCCTTTAACAGATCCCAAAGCACACCTGGAGGTGGGAGATCTTGAACTCTGCTGTGAGCACTAATTTTTTTGCTTTTTGTGCTACAGCAGCTCAGCCTCTCCTCCAACCTTTTCCTTTCTTCCTTCACCTGTAAGTGTATGTTTTAGGCAGTAGCTCTCTCTCTTTACTCCAGAGTAGACAAAATATTTCAGTGAGAAATGCCACATGTGGGATGTTTGCTACTGGGTGCTCCTGTTCCTGGTACTGGAATACGTGTGTTGGTGAAAGTATTGACAGAGGGTAGCTGGGGCCATGTATTTGTGTGATTCTGTTCACAGTCACTCTCCACTCAGCTCTGCTGCTCTGGAGTGGGAGGTGTGGGCTTTTCCTGTTCTGTCAGCGTCCTTTGTCTCACTTGGTGTCAAAGGCAAGCTGTCTTTCTGAGCTTGTGAAAATGTTAGGGATTTGGGAGCTGCTTCCTTAGGCTGATGCTGGTGCAGATGGAAAGCAAAGAAAGGGAGGACAGGGTGAGTAAAGAGAAGGCAGGCCCAGTGTGTGCTGTTCTCCCACTGGTCTGCTGGATGGAGATGAGTTGTGGAGCAGTGTGCCTCAGTTTCCCTGTCTGTGCAGGTGGTGTAATTGCAAGTCTTTGAGGAGCTTAGAGAGAATTAATGTTTCCTTTGCTTGGATGAAAAGCACTATGAGCACAAAATGTTTGTGAAACTGATTCTATTTCATGATGTTTGTCAACTGTTGATCACAGAATCATTTAGGTTGGAAAAGGCCTCTAAGATCATCAAGTCCAACCTTTGACCAATCACCACCTTGTCAATTAGATCACAGCACAAAGCTGTTTCTTGAACACCTCCAGGGATGGCAACTCCACCACCATCCTAGGCAACACATTCAAATGCTCAAAAACTCTTTCAGTGAAGTTCTTCCTGACATGATGTTCAGCTCTTCTTCTATCCTGCCCATTATGGGGGTGAGAAGGCATCAGCAAGGGGTTCTGTTTCCTTCCTGTGATCCCTGATTCCCTTGCTGTTGTCTAAAAAAATCACTAAGCTTGTTCAGAAGGAGACTCTGTGGATTTGTTTCTGAAAGCTTTACAGAAATCTGTGGACAAATTGTCTGAGCCCAGGGCGTTTCCAGATTGCATATCCTTAATTGTATTAAACACTTCAGAGCCATCTGACAGTTTGTCTCACAGTTCCACCATCTGGTCTGGAAATTTAGGCAAGCTTTACTTCATGGAAAAACTCGGAGACACTCACATTGGAGTGTCATTAGATGGCCCCTGGGCTACTCCTTGATGGAGAACAGGCTACTATAGTGTCACTGCTGATAGTGTGCTGATTGAGAGAAACAAGGTTTTAGGGGCTCATTAGTTCTGATTAATTAGGCTAAAATACAGCTTTCTTGCCCTTCTTGTCTCTGCAAAATGACTAGTTACCCTCCAATCCAAACCAAACCATGATAATTGGCATTATCTTAGTTTCTTTGTTTTTGTTATTATAAATACCCAAATTAGTCTGCCTTCAAAACAAATTCTTGTTGTGTTTTACTGGTTTACTTGATTACACAGCACTTGGGAGACTTTGATGCACTTGTAACACCCACGTGAGGTAGGGTGTATGGCCACCTTCACAGCAGCAACGGGAGTACCTACAGAAATAAGGTCATTTAGGAGAAGCTGCCTTTCAATGGGGGCTACACCTCATGAAAACTGCCTGAAAACCCCTTTAGTGCTGATTTCACACCTGTAAGCTCCTGTATGCTCCCTCTCTTACCCTGGGGCAGAGGAAACCCTGTAAATAACTTGCTAAGAGATTCCTGAGGTGAGATGGGTGCTCCCAGGCCAAATGTGCAGACATGGTGTGTGGTGGGTTCAGGAAAGCTCCTATTTCAACAGGGAACTTATTAATGCCCTCTCATCATGTGGTCGATGTGCCCTGTGCTGGCCAGCTCAGGGTGGTCAAGGATGCTGCCTTTCCATATCTGAAAACTCAGGAACAGGTTTTCATTCTTTTGTAACTGGCAAGGAGAGGCAGGGTGGCCACTACTGAAGGGCAAGAGAGGTGGTTAGAGAAATGCTTTCCTCTGCATGCTGTAACCACTGCAGACCCAGCTTTTGAGATCATTTTGGCCAATAAACAAAGATTTTCTGTTTAAAATTATTTGAAGACCAGGGATCTATTTGTGTGCTTGAATCTGTCATTAATTAGGCCAAAGAATACATTGTATTTCCCAGAAATGCTATGGATCACAGAAGGCTCTGCAAACCTGTATCTCCAGAGAATCACTTTTGAATTTACAGGAGAAGCTGGCTTCTTTTGAAATAAAATCCTGAACATTCCATGGACTTGAACCTGAATTGTATCTGGAGACATATCTGGAGGCCATCCCATTCCTTCCAGTTCCAGATATGAAGTGAGTGAGTCCAGATGAGAAACTAAATCTGCTCAGCTAGAACTTGTGCTTCACCATCAGATATATGCAGTCAGCAGCAGCAGATAAGAATGCTTTTCTCCTCTCTGGGTTTGCCAAAGTCTTTCAGCTACAGGAATGAACGTCCAGGAGATTGTCTTACAGCTTGTGTGAATCATGAGAGACTTTCCAGCTTACTACTTCAGCTTCTGTGTGTTCACCGTGCTGTGGGATAAATGCTGAATGGCTTTCCTAATTCCCTTTTGCTCCCCTCTCTCCCTCTTCCCCCATTCCCAGCCCTCCCCATTGAGAGCATGTATTATTAGGGAAGAGCAGTTTCTTTGACAGCCAGTGTAATCCATCAGACACAGTCTGCTATCAGTGCACTGTTCTTGAGTAAGATTCATTATTGGTGTGACACAGCAGAGTTCTTTGCTTGTTACCTGTTTAACCCTCTCCTTCTGATTAGAAAAAGCCTCAAGCCTGATTGCTCCATCTGGGAGGATCCCGAGATCAAAACCCAAATTCTGATCAATTCTGTGTGCTAAGAGAGGCTGATTGCTCCTGGTTGCCAGAGGATAATTACAAAGCAATGCTGTGGAAGTGAAATGATATTAGTCAGTACTAGAGCCAGGATAAACACGATCAGAAGCTGAGATTTCCCTCTTTTCTTGGGTGACACAGCAAGCAATGCTGCCTTGCAGCAGGGTTCAATTTTAGGGTTGTTTTAGTCTGGGTAAAAGACACTGTTGGGTGAGGAGACTTTGTTCTGCCTGGCTTTATTCCTGGCCCTCTTACAATCTGCTGTTATTTTCTGCCGTGCTTCCAAAGGTGCAGCTTCAGGAAGGGAGTACAACAGTGGCTTGAGGCATCTCTGCTGCTGTTCTTTAGCTTCTGAGCTGCTCAGGGGCCAGTTTAAATTAGAGCAGCCCCTGTGGGTGCTCCTGCAGACGCTGTACCCAGCTGCTCCTGTTTCTGGAGCACAGAATGCCTCAGTCACACCCCTATCCCTGACTTTGCCCCTGTGCCAAGGACAGAGATGGTGGCACTCTACAAATACAGACTTTGTGATGCTCCATAGCAGCTGCTGTATTGCAGGAACAGTGTCTGAAGGCCAAAATGTGTCTCCGTTCTCTGAAATGTTTATGTTATTTCTTTAGGGTGTTTTAAGGGTTGGAATCTATGAGCTTTGGTGTTACAGAACCCAAATTTTAATACACTGGGGGCAAGTTCAGCTTGTGTCCCGTAGAGACAGAAATCAGGGTGGAGGCATTCCAGCTCCACCTGAATTCTTGTGAGTTTGTCTGGCCCAGCATGTAACTAAGACATTGCTGTGTGTCCCAGTGTAGCAATACCGGTGGTGGGAAGCTGGAGATAGAAGCAGTGAATACATTGCTCAGCTTCCCCCCCTTTCCTTAAGTGGATGATCTGGAGAGCATAATGGCTTTTCCAAGGGTTTTTGGGAAAGTCAGCCAAAGATTGGGTTTAAATTTTTTAAATTCCTTAAAAAAAAAAAGAGCATTTTGGTTGGTTTGAAAACCTGGCATTCAATAATTTTATGGGGTATTTTGACAGAAATTAGGCGTTGCTTAAAAAAAAAATCTGAATTGCAGAGAAAGACAAAAAGAGACCATTTTTCATGTAAGAATGGCACATGAACCATTCCTTCCAGGTCTTAAAATTCCTTCATTATTTGGGTGAATTATTTATAACTGACTGGGCTTTTCTTCACTCAAGCCCCTATAGTTCTGTGCAATAAAAGGAATTTTCCATTACAGAGGCATGTAATGGAGTTTTGAATTTAATATTCATGTGGTGTGGTGTGGGTCTCTGAGTAAAACATCCTGCCTGAGCATGAAGCATCAGCACTAACCTGGTGCAGCAGAATCCTGAACCCCTCTCATTTCAGCCTGGTTGTCTGCTGTGTGTCACAGGCACAAGGCAGTGAAAACTCATCTCTTGCAGTCCCACACCTGAGGGGTGTCATGAAAAGCCTCCAGACTTTTCCACCAGGAAATGTAGTTTTTCTACATTTCCTGGTGGATTGCAAGAGCAGCCAGCAAGATGAGCTCCAGACAACTTTTGTTTTAGCAGCCTCAGTGTTTCAGTGAGGTGTGTATTGTCCATACCAAACATGATTTCCTCTTTCCAATGAAGATGTAGAAAGCTGTGCCTCCCTTTGCCCCAGGTAATTAGTACAGACCTTCCCCAGGAGGCCAAAGGACTCTCCTGCTGCATATTGTTTGTGCCTTCTCTACAATGAAGCTGCTTTTCCAAGGTGTAAACACTCTAGCAAAGGTTGTGTGCTGCTGCTTGGAACAGTTTTTTCCAGCAGGGACTGTGCTACTCTGATTGTCTCTCCATTTTTAATTTTTTATATATAATTTTGTTGTATAAATACAGAAAACAGATCTATTGCTGGACTAGAAGAAAGCTGAAAACTTCTCATTTTCCACTTAGACTCACAAACAATTTTTTTTCTTGTATTATTCTATATTTTTTTGGTCTGACTAATGAATTTTCTAGCTTTTCCTTAACCTCATGAGGAGGTTTTTTTAATATTTATAATGCATTTTCTCAACTGAAAGAGAAAGTGGGGAAAAAGGATTGCTAATTTAAATATCAAGGATCTAATTGTTTTCTCCCACAGAAATGAGCATGCAAGGGATTAAGAAGGAACTAATTTAGAAATATTTTTTCCCCATCTTTTGTCCAGGAAAGCAGGACTTCGTCCCTTGTAGCCGAAATGGGGAATTTCCTTCCAGAACCCTCACTGAGATCCCACAGGACTCTAATCTGGCCTCTGCCCATCCAAAGGCTGATGTGAGTTTTGGAGCAACTGCTGAATTCTTTGCAGTTCTGTTCAGGCCCTGCTGAAGCCAGCAGTGATGCCTCAGGAGGGCACAAGGGGAGGTCAGGCAATGATGAGGGGCGAGCCAGCCCAGCCTTTCCTTTCACTGCCTGCAGATGTGAGCTCTGTGAACTCAGGGGGTCCAGGGAAGGCCATTCCAGGTTCTGAAGCACAACTGCAGTCAGTCACATCATTTACTTTGTGGAAGAATGCGTGGTCAAACAAGGTGTGCTGTGGGCTTCAGGAATGCCATGGCATCCTGTATAAAGCCAGAAAATAAAGGCAGGCAGTTAGAGGAAACCAGCTCCCTCTTTCTTGCAGCAGAGCCAACAGGCAGAAACCCCTGTCCTGGGGGCAGCCTGGGTTGTGGCCAGGATGCACAGTACTTCAGAGCTCTAGGGCCCCATCTCTACATGTTCCAGCTGCACAGTGGGTTTGAACAGGCACCTTGTGAGCTGTGTCTGTCTGAAAAAAGACTGAGGAATCTGATACAGACCAGTGCTGATAGTGCTTTAACCGTGGCATTGTTTGTAACTTGCTTTGAGCACCAAATGCCTTATTTTCCTTAGCAAGCCTGGAGAATTCATCAGAAAATAAATTTGTACCCCTCCTTAATGAGATAAATTATATCTGTGCTAACCATGACAAATATAATTCAGCTTACTATGCAAGGGCCCAAATAATTTATAAGCCAGAAGAAAAAAAAAAAGGAAAATGTTGTTCAAGAACAGACTTTGTAAACAGCTCAATCTTGCCAATTCCTGTGGTACTGGAAGAATTAGTTTCCTTCTGGTTGTCTAGGTAACAAAATCTTTGGGGCCTGTTTTCAGGCAGTATAAATCAGCAGAGCTTTTATGCTGACTTGTATCAGTTTATATTCTCCTGCAGCTTGTGCAGCACTGTGAGCAGTGCCAGCTCCTCACAAACGTGGCATGTTTTAGTATCCACCAGGTACCTCTGAGGCAGGTGCTGCCTATAAAGTCTTGTGTTCTAGTCTCAGTTCTAGTTGTCACATCCTTCCTGCCTCCTGACAGTCCTTGTCAGCTAGACACCGTTCTGGTGGATATAAAGATCTCCATGAACAGAGATGGGTGTTTGCTCTGGGCCAGGAGATGTGTGGTTGCTTTGGCCTCCCAACTCACTGATCAGGCCCCTTTTACCCTTACTCTAGTGTAGGTTAAGGATCACAGGAGGGACATATCTTTGAGAAGCAAAAGTTTTTCCTCTTTTGTGTTGTGGAGTGTGTCCTCACAATGTCTTACTGTGGATGGCAATGGGCTTACTGATGTGATTTGGTTTAGAAACTATTCATCTGTTATGCAAATGAGATGTGAAAATAATGGGCTTGGGGTTTTTGATTTGGGTTTGATTTTTTTCCTGTTAAAACACAGAGCATATAGTAGCCTCAATGCCAAGAAGGAGAGGGAAGTGGTATGAAATGTTCTTGCTGTATGTGTTTCTATCATCCTTGCTGTAGTTAGTCTGCTCTCTGAGGTAGTTAATCTTTAATGGAAGCTGTTAAGCAACAGCAGAAGAGGAGATGCTAAGATGCTCTGTTCTAGGCAGCAGTGGAGGGCTTTCAGTCCTAGATCTCAATGCTGTGGTCATTTAGATGAGTACTGGATTTGACAACTCTGTTTGCAACAGCTGCATTCTTCCTGCTTGCTCATTATATGGAGAGAAAGTGAATCCCTGGGAAAAAGTAATGGATGGAAAGAAGATTCCTGAGCCACCTTGCTGTTACAGCAAGACCCTGTTAGGCTCTGCATGCTGTGTGGGCTGAGCTGGGATCAGAGCTCAGGTGGAAAGCCCTGGGGCTGCCCTGGGAGCCCATGAGCAGTGCCAGGGAGCAGCAGGGGCAGGGGAGGAGCAGCACAAGGCTGGGATGTGCAAGGATCCTGCCCAGCACGGCCAGGCATCCCTTCCTTAGCTACTCACAAAAGAAATAGAGGCAAGCAGTACTAGTAGCAAGGCTCCAGGAGAGCTTTTGCTTCCTTACCCAGCTCCTGAAAGTAGCGTTGTGTTTGAGTACAAATGCAAAATCTCGTGCCAGCTTAGTGTGAAGACTGCACATTTAAATAGCTGAGGGTCCAGATGCACGGAATTGTGATTCCAGTTGCAGTTCTGACTTAGGGTGCTGCTGCACATTGCAGAGTTCAGTATTTTCCCTTCCTGTGCAAGTGTATAAATGGATGCTACAACAAATGCCTTCTTTGGGATTTCTTTGTTCACTTCCCATCAGAAGCCAGAAAAGTGAATTAGAAATGATTTTATTAAAATTAGAATGAATAATGTTGGGTTTTTCCTGTGTCTAAACTTTGGCATATTTAGAGTCCAAGTCTGCAGTTTGGCTGTGATCCAACATGGATGAATATGAACCTCTTTTACATGATTTTTTTTACCATTTACTCCTTATCACTAAAAAGAACTCATATAAAAACAAAATTTGAATTGCTATTTGGACTAATTTCTGATAACCTCAAAAAAAAAAAAAAAAAAAAGAAAGAAAGAAAAAAAAATTATGATGTTGCTCCAGTGAAAACATTTGGTTTAGTTTTTTCTTATTTTTTGCATGACTTTTTCACAACCAGCAACTGAGTTGTTGTTTATCCTTGTCACTGATGTTTTTAGGGGGTTTCAACCTATATTTCCTGTTTTGTCCTATGATAATAAGAAGCTTATGAGAAAGTAAAACACCAGAAGCATTGCTATATATTCATTCTATAAATTTTGTGTATTTGTGCATGTCCATTTTTTGTTGAAGAGACAAGACTCTTTTTAAACCTACAAATCAGAATTTCAGTGAGGGCACTTTTCTTAGTCTGTGATGGTGAAAGTCCACTGTACCTGCAGCTGTAGAGGCTTGGTTTTATTCTTGATGAAAGGAGTGAATTTCCTTAAAGGATGCCTTTGCTTTTGTCAGAAACTAGTTTTGTCACACAATTGTCAGAGCAGATGTCAGAAAACAAAAGGAGAGCAGGTATCATCAGATGCTTTGAAGCTAAGAATTTTTCCTCTGGCAATAAAAGAAAAAAACCCCAAACCGAAAAAACTCAACATGTTGGACAGCATGATTTTTTTTAAAACTACTTACTTGACAGGAGGCATTACCTTTTTAGATGTCACAATTGCTGCTGCTCTTTCTGAGGTATTTTGCACTGCAGAGAAGCAACACTTAGAAAAGCAACACTTTTGGTCAGAGGTATGTTCCTTGTGGGGTTCTTTAGTTATTGCTTCAAAGAGATTGAACTCTGCTCCCTTTTATAGTGAGATAACAATGGAAATTTTGCTAATATTCAGCAGAAGATGGCTGACTATTTCTGCAACTTGAACTGTTCAGAGAAGAGGTGTTTGACAGTGTGAGCAATAGTTTAAACTGATTTGTCGTTTGATAGGGGACTTTGAAGGTACAAGACTAAATCTCAGAGTTTTGCACTTATAAATGATCAGGTCCTCATTTGTACACTTCTAGAAGAGCCTCCCATAAAATTGAACGACTCTAGCTTTATAAAACTCATCAACAGTTATTTTTCTTACAGAATGATTTAAACCCAAAACCAAGAAAGAAAATGGAGGAAACAAACTAGTGACAGAGATTTGCATACAGAGAACGGATTAAAAAATTTTAAATGTTTACCCATATTTAAAAAAAGAAGAAAAATATTCTGTGGAATGCTGTATTGTGTCAAAGAATAATTTGCTCAATTAGCTCTTCATAATGACAGCAGATTTGATGGGACATACTTGTCAGGAAAATCCACAAAAGCCAGAGGTTTATTGTCCGAAAGGGAGACAGAGGAGTCCTGCAACTTTATTCAAAGACAGGGAGAGAGTCCACTGGAGCACACACCCATGGGGTTTTCTCTCTTGGTGTTGAGGAGAGTGCAGCCTCCTTTTATCCTAAACTCCAGGTTGCACCTTGCCCTCTTCCTTTCCCCATTGGCTGAGGTACTAGGCAGGTACAGCCTTCCCTAAATGCCTACCACATATTCCCCCCTTGAACCTACTGTTTTACCCCAGCGTTCAGAAGTCTGGGCTTGTGCTGAGTCTTGCCTGTTACAGGAGCGGGGCTGTCTGGGCTCTGCAGCAAACCTGCTGCCCAGAGTTAATAGAGACATTAAGCTCCATTTAAAAGACGGTAACACCCACACCTTCATCCATCAAATTGTTTGTGAGGACATTAGCTTTCCTCTCATACCGTACCCTCAATCAAAGAAGAGTGTCTCTGTGGAGGAGGTGTTTGCTAGTGCAGTCAACCATATGGGCTGGACATTCAAAACGTCTCTGTTCCTCAGCACCTGTTTTCAGAGCCAGTGAGGGAAGAAGGTACACAACAGAGGAGACTGCACATGGTAATTTACAGGCAAAATAAAGCATCAATTTTGCCATCAATAAGGCAAAATACAGCTGTTGGAAGGAGCACTGCACAGGGCAAAGAGTTACCAGCAGATTCACAGCCATTTCTGATGCCAGTATGTATACTGTAGAAGTATCTGGCCTTTCAACCTGAGCTGGGACTCCTTTGAAAGATCTGTGTAAAGGAGGAGAAAAGATTTGGTTTCAAAGAGCAACAAGAACTATTTTTATTTCAAAACACATACACATTTTGTCAATCTCCTACAGAAGAAAAGGGTTTCAATGCTGGGAAGAGTTTATCATATTAAGTTAGCTTGTTTGGTCTGTCTCAAGATAAAGACAGGATTTAGGATGTGTCTGTCTGGCTTGGGGCTCATCACAGGAATGAACAAGGCATTGGTGGATGAGAGGAGAGCAGGACCTTGCCCTTTCAGACGCGTGTACCCACCTACACATTTGGGTTTTGGACCTCCCTGAGAGCTGCCTGCTGTGTGCATGTGCTGATGGGCTGTACATGCCTGCTGTGCCTTTGGGATTTCTGCCTGCCTTTGGTGCTCTGGAGCAGCTCACTGTTTGCTAGGAGCACACCATGAAACATTCCTGCCCCTGGTGAATGGCAGCTCTGACTGTAATGGGATTTCTCAGGATAGTTATGATGTTTAGACTGAGTTTGACCAGATTTACAAGTGCAGAAGTGGCCCTGTGTAGCACTGAGATGTGCTCCAGACAAGTGCTGTTCCTTGTCCTTTTTCAGCCTAGCACTGTGTCAGAGCATTGGGGCTTTTGCTGCAATTATTGACCCAATTTATTAAAATTTTAATAAGAGCTGCTGACTGGAAGAGCCAGCCAGTGTCTGGAAAATGTCTCACCAAGAGCCATTACGGCTCCCAGTGCATGCATAGGGTATGAGCAAGCACTTAGCTGCTCTCAGTCAGGCACAGGGCTGAGCCTCTGGAGCTCTTCTGCCCTCACTGGAGGAGGTGGATGTTTTGTAACTCACTCCCCGTGCCTGGCCTTGCCCTGAATTTCACAAACCTGCCCTAACTGTCCATCTGTTGATGACCCTGTGCTTTTCCATAATTCTTACAGACCAGCTTGCTCTCTGCTCCAAGATGCATTTCCTTGAATCATCCATATCCATGGAAGCAAACAAGACCTCGAGCCCTACCAACACATTCCTGCCTCCTGTGTTGTGGTTCTTTCTGTAATAGGGATGGAGGGACACACCGCAGGAGGGAGAAGTAACTAGAAACTTTCTAGTGCTTAGAAAAATGTACTCTCATTACAATGTTCTCAGAAGGCAGATCAATTCATATTGTCAGTGCAGCAGCAACCTGCTGTCTCGACCTTTTCTTAACAAAGTTTCCTCCCCCCTAGTTCCACCTAGCTGAAGTGGGAAATGACATCATTGGTAACAGCAGTGAAAGGTTGAAATGGCCAGAGTTCAACATCACTGTGGAAAAGGACCATGTGATTCATTAGAGATGCAAATGTAATGTTTAGAAGGGGGATGAACAACTCCTCCTAGAAGTGTTGGTCGAAATATTAGGATAAATCAAACTCTCCAACACTACTTTTTGGCATTAGAAAGTAAACACTACTTTATTCACAGCACCATGGTGATGGCTCCACCTGGATGCACACCCACTTACAAAACTTTTTCACTATTTCTCCATCTTTAGCAAACAAAGAAATCAATGTCCATTGGTTACAAAATACATAATTCTCTAAATTAGTATTCTATCTTCTCTTGGTTATTGATTTGTCACTTCTCATGCTAATTAATCCACATTTTCATCCTTTTTACTATCTTTTTCCCTGATAGAATTTTCAGTACAAATGCTGTCTTTTTCTCTGTTTTTTGCACCATGTCCTTGTGGTCTATAAATTCTGCATTCCTGGTGTCCAGTTTTCAGCAGTACATCTCTCCCTCAGGCTTTGTTCATGAAGGCATATCAAGGTTGATTTAGCAAAACTTAAAGTTTCAATGCTTTTCCCAAACTGTTCTAACCACAGCAGTCTATGAAAAAAAATCTGCTATGTGCCAGCTAAAGTGGAAGATTACACAGCTTATTATTATGATTAATTAAAACAATTAATTAGAAGAGTTAATTTAAACAATTAATTAATAAAGTTAATTAGGAAAGTTATATCATTTTCAACAGAAGAATGTTCTGAGAATGGTTTTTAGGAGTAATGGAATGCGACAAAGGAAACACAAATTTCGGCTGAGCGAGTAGAAAATTTGCATAGCTGTGAGATTCATTACGCCAACAGATACTCTCCCAGGATGGGAGGTAAAAGAATCCATCTCTTGAGTAACTGCAAACTGATGGGTGGATAAAGCCAGGGAAATGATCCTTCTTGTTAGGCTGGGAGATGTCTTTGACTTTCAGATCTCTCATTTCAAGGGCTGAGTGAAGTGAATCCCAGGACTCCCTTTCTCAGGTCTTGGCTGCCTTCTGTTCTCACACCCACAGAATACCAGGCCCTTGCTTGTGGTGAAGGTACCTTGGTGGCTGCTGTAACTTTTCTCTAAGTATTTAAAAAGCTTTTAGGATAGTTATAAATCTCTGTGTGTGGGTGCCTATGTGGAATATTTAAAGTAAGTTTAGAAGTTGCTCCAAGCACCCAAGATATTGAAGTTGATAAGATTTTCCATGCATACTGAGAAGTCTTATCTCATGTGGCTGTTTGGGGCATGATTAGGATTTTGAGCAGTTTTTCTTGTGTGAACTATGACATATCTTACAGGGCAGAGAGATGGAACATTTTTATTTGCAGATCTGGTGAATATGAGATGAGTAAAGGGAGTCTGGTCTCAGCTGCTGTCTCAGGTGGCTGTAACCAGGCAGAGCATGGAGGATTCCAATGACTTTCAGTGCAGGGTGTGTGTGTGTGTGTGTGTGTGTATGTGCATGTGCAGAGAAAAAGGTTTTTAGCATGAGTCAGTCTGGGCCTGGTGATTTCAGATCAGAAACTTTGAGGTGTCCCAAGCGGCGTACAGTGTCTTTAGTGTAGGTGTTCAGGAAACACAGGAAAAAACTTCAGGAGAAAAATGATAATAGTTTAGGGAGATGGTGACCAAAGTATCTCCTAATATGTACTTGCCTTGTGAAAAGCCCTTGTTATTTCTTACTTCTTTTTCATGCTGAAGGCTAGAATGGCAAATTTGGGGTCTAGAGCAAATCTTGTTTTTCCTATGATTTCTGATCCAGGATAACAGTTCAGACAATTTTAGAAGTAAGAAGGAATAGAGGGATTTCCAGCACACTTGACTTTTATATTTAGAGCCCAAACAGAAAATGAGTAGTTCCTAAAGTACTGTTTGACATTCCCATCTGATGGGCAGGAATGGGGCTGAAGACAAATTGACAAAACAAACACTAATATCACAAGTTCATCTTTGTTTTTTAAACAAGTGTTCATGTACACCCTTTGTCTGATGTACTTTGTGAACTTTTTCCTACCTAAATTTGTCATGCATGACTGTAACTTTTCCTGACAAGAGGCAATATTTCATGCTTGTATTGAGGTACCATTAGCTTGAGCTGTCCATGTCTGGGCAGCTGAGTGCAAGTGGAGCTGTTTTAGTAGTGTAGCTGCAGAATGGGGAGAGCTGCTATAAACCTGAGCTGTCTGGCTTTGCTGCAGATCCAGCCTGGAGCCGGAACTGCTCTGACATGGCAGTTATATTTCAGTGGAGATATATTATTTATGAATTCCCGGCTGTCACCGTATTTAAAAACATGTGAAATCTGTTGGTTTGCAGCAAATATGTCTGGGAGAGGTCAGCCAAGATAGCAAAGTGTGCGAAAATCATGGCAGACATCCACTTAGGGCTGTAAATCAAGCACTTTCCCTCGGTTTCAGACAGATACTTGATTTTGCTGGATTTGTCATATGATGTTCTCTTAATCAAACAGGAATTTGAGGCTCAGTCTTATCAAAACCACATGTGCTGTATTATTGTTGTTGTTGTTTTTGTTGCTTATTATTTGGGGAAACAAATACTTCTTATGGAGTGGTGGGGAACTGGCACAGGTTGCCCAGAGAAGCTGTGGATGCCCCATCCCTGGAAGTGTTCAAGGTCGGGTTGGACGGGGCGTTGAGTGACCTAGCCTAGTGGAAAGTGTCCCTGCCCATGGCAGTGGATTGTAATTAGATAATCTTTAAGGTCCCTTGCAACTCAAGCCATTCCATAATTCTGTGAATTGCTGAGGCGATTTGGACTGCTGTGTGCAGTGCAGGAATCTTGGATCTCTGTAAATGAGCGGAGGTTGAGAGTTCACTCTGTTGAACAAACAGCAAATTTGTCTGAGGCTATTAAATTTAAATCACAGTTTATTACATTTCTTGATGTAATAAACTGATCATGCCATGAACTTTTTGTATGTGGTCATGTACTCACTGGAGGGTAACAATCACTTGGCCAAATACAGGCTCAGATAAAACCAGTTCCAGAGTTCAGAGGTGTTTAGATGAAGGGGATTGATTTGGCTCACTGTGTTAGCAGAGAAACAGTTGTGTAGTTGTCTGTAGTTTTGGTGAAGGAATCTGGCTCCCAGCTAAATGTAATATTTTGCATGTGCTTATTTTTAACGCACTCTGAGGAGCTCTGATGCAACTTTGAAACTATTTCAGTAAATATTAGTTTTTAATATGGAACATCTGTGCATGATTATGACAAGGAATGTGACAGACTTTATCTCACTCAGTTCTCTTTCACCCCATGCAAAAATGTTGTCCAAGCTGAACCGTGCAGTTCCCCTTCAGTCTCTGTGCAGAGGAGAGAGGAAATGAGGGAGACCTAAAATCCTGTCTGATTTTAGGCAGTACATGGACATAAGGTCTGTCAGCACAAGGGAAGGGACAGCATGGGAGTGAGGATGGTCAAGGGGGCACAGAGCTGTATTTATTCCAGTTTAAAACTGGAGGATTACTTTTGAGCTTTCCCTGTAAGTCAACAGACTTATTCCTACTATCTTCCATATTACTTTTTAATTAGGATTGGTCCTCACCAGCTGAGAAACCAGAGGGGCTAACTAGACACTAGCTAAGCTGAATCCCATTTCATGTGTCCTAGGGTGACTTTATGATGCTTGTATCCCCAATCGTCTGTCTGTTCATGCTGTATATTGAGTTCTGTACCTTTAAGACTGATTCTTTCTGCTTGTGGGTACTTTGTCAAATAAATAGTTTTTTCCACTTTTCTCTGAGGAAGTTTTTTCCCGGACTGTAAAACCATAGGGAAAAATTCAAGATAAATATGCTCAAAACCAGCACTATTGATCCACCACCTTTCAGCAGTACTGAACTTCACTGAATATTAAATTCAAACACAAACCACCCTTAAACCATTAATACCTTCAGCTAGTATATTATCCTTCAAAGTGTTAGCAGCCTGAACTTCAAATTTCCAAGAAATTTAAAGTGGGTCCAATGTGAGCCCACCCCTAAAAGTGGGTCTCAGTTAAGGCCATATATTACTTAAACAGATCAGGCATTTATTTATGCTTCTTTTTGTTACATTAGGGTTTGTGAGAGGGAATTGATTAATAAACTGTCGCATTAATGTTTCCACTTAGCCCATTGCTGGCAACACCTGCCTTTCAACAGCATTATAAATGTTAACTCTGTAATGACATTGAACAGACAGACAAAAAGTACTGTGTGTAAATCAGGCTTTTTATAACTTCCTGTTTATGTGGGATGGACTGGAGGTGAGCTTGTTATAACAAGGCAGGCTTGTAAAACCTTTTTCTTTCTCTGAACCAAGTCACATAAAATTAAAGCTCTTTAAAAGATGGAATATTGAACATCCCAAGGGAAAATTTCTATCAGTATGACACATGCTAGGAATAAAGCCTGGGAGGAACAGTTTCTGAGATGAATAATATACTGAAGTGAGGGAATAAACAAAAGGAACTGGAAGTTTTGATTTTTGATGAACACTGAGACTTACCTGCCTATCTGAAACCTCTTTGGAGAGCTATATGTGAATTGGGATAAAAGAGAACATCACTTGCTCAGAGAAGTGAGATATAAATAAAGAAGTGGGGTTTCCCCTTTTATCAATGCATGTATACTTGCTTTGGAATCCAAATTATGAGTTAGACTCATGGGTATGGAAAGGGAGAAGAACATGGACAACTTTGTGAGGAGGACCTTCTCCATCTTAGCACACCAGCAAGATGGGATAGCTGAAGATTTGTGGATATTTTTGAAAAATGAGGAGAATTGGTTGAAGCACAAGGCTGTGGTAAGGGAATCTGAGGGAATTGAAGCTATCCAGACATCTGTTGAGAAAGGGATGAAGGGAGAGTATGAGCCATCCATGTAATGAGGAAATAATGACACTCTTAAAAGAAGAAGGGAATAATCTCTTCTCTAGATGAGTGAGTTTAATTGGCAGCAAGAAAGATTTAGGACGGATACTGGATAATCAAGAAAAAGGAGCAAACTGAGATATTTCATGAGAAGGCAGTGGGGCCATTGGAATACAATAAAGACCTACTAGACTTTGTCAGAAAGGATAAAGGTACAGCTGATGCCTCCAGGGGACAGAATATGGATTATATAATTTGTTGAAGATGTTTTCCACTGCATTTTTTGTAATTCTGTTACTAGTGTAGGAATATGCTATAAAATAAATGCATATTAGCCTGCATCAGCTGTTTTGCAAACAATGCTTTTTCCTTCCTACACTTTGAGGACTCTGCATGGTTCTTTCCCCTAGGAAAGGAAGGAAAAAAACCTCAGCATGTGATAATAACCATCATGCCTGACTATAATTTGAGCAGTGAATCCACATCTGAACCTGCATACAGGTATTTTCAGCCCATCTGCTATGAAGAAATAAAAAGTTGATGCATAAATGTAGACAGCTTCAAGGCTCTCATGCCTCTGTGACATCTTTTCATGAGATATATTTTGAAATCCCTTCACTATGGCCATACTCTGAAGAAAATAGAAAGCTTATTTCCCCTGCAGGATATTAGATAAGAAGATAAAAACAGATCTGTAGATCTAACAGAACTATTCACTGCTTGAGTGCTGAGTAGAGTTAGATGAGAAACTTATTTGGAGTAACACCCTATCTGTCTACTTTGAGCTAGTTCCTGTACATAAACCCATTTAGAATAAATTTATTTCACAGGCAGTTTGCCTGGGCAGTGTAAGCTTTTAATGTGTTTTGTTTTTGGTTTTTTTTTTTAATATGTTTATCTTTGACATATTTGGGAGCAGTCAGTGATTGAGGATTCCAAACCCAGTAAGAAACTCCAAATTCAGAAATACTGAGGAAGAAATGGAGTAAGCAATTAATTCTTACTGAGTTTAAAATCATGAAAACATTTAGTTAAACTTCACTATTAAAATGTTATGAGTGTATGTGGCCAAAGACCATGTCTGAGTGAAAAGTTTATACCTATCACTTAGTCCAGTGCAAGGTGAGGGAATGTAAAGCCTTGAAGGAACAGCTTTTTAGGTACTTGGTGTTGCAAAATGTTGAAAATATGTATGTGACAAAACTCTTAGTTGACTTGAGCTGGTGATTACCATATGCCCTTTTGGATAACAGTGCTGCTCTTTCTCATAACTGTCTGATTTATTTTTTTTCACTCTTAGTTATTTTAATAATATCTTTATAGATGTGTTTTCAGTGGTGTCACAAGCTGATAGGCTTTAAAACTTATTTATCTGTAAAACAAAGGTAGTGGAGAAATCCTCATAAATCTCACCAGAAAGTAATTTCTATCTCTGTGTTGTGGGGAATAGCCTGTTACAGTGCAATTGCATACCCTGCAATCAGTCAATCATATCTACTGATAGAAACTATTTATAAAAGCATGATCAAATAGAACAATTCCACATCAATACCAAGGACCAACAAAAAACACTCCTTCAAAACTTTGTATTGGTTATAGAAACAATTCAAACTTCATTTTTCATTTCTTCTCTCTACTTAGTGTTTTTCACTTTCTCTGCTGGTGTGGTTGTGCCTGTGTCTGGATGCTCAGGCATTTTGGAGGTGTTCAGGATGAGACTGGGGTGGAGAGACTGGTCTGGACTCTCAGTGGCCTTTGTGGAGGCAGCTGTGTGACCAGGGAAAAGGTGACTTGGTTCAGATTCTTAATCTACTGAACTGTTCTTTCTCATGAATGATGCTGTGGTCAAAGCTGCTGAGTTTTAAGAGTAATTTCAGACTGTTACACATAATGCCAGTACACAGTCTGGAGTGCACTGGTGAGTCATAAAAGAAAGAAAAATGTTTCAAACCTTGTTTGTTTCTGGTTTAGTGCTTTTTGGTTGTGCAGAACTGCTGTTTCTTGGGCACATCTCCATCTTCTCTACAGATTTCTGTTAAGCTGTAGTCACAGGATGATGTGAATGGGTTTTTCTGCCACTCTGCCTTTCTGGGCAAGTCCTGTAGTTGTCTGCTCTTTCCCCCTCTTTTGCTTTTATACCCACATGCAGGCAGAAAGTAACATATTTCATAAATTGTGATATTTCTGCTTTCACAGACCTTCCTTTGCACTCATCTACTATCTAAACCTCCGTTTGGGTTACCCTGCCAGGGATACAAGGCATCAAGCCGAGCCTTATTTATGTGGAGCTTTTAATTTTCCCCTCCAAGCCCTTCAGTTTGTGTCCCTCTTAGGGTTCAATCCCTCTGCAGGGCACTGCCTTTTTATCTAAGAGTGGAATTTGTGAGCAGAATCGCTTCTGCTCAGCCTGGGTGTGACCAAATGCTTTGGGAAGTAGCAGTGTAAAGAGAATCGTTTTGGTTGTTACCATGCAAATTCTGTGACTTTTCAAGAGCAAATCCTTTTATGCCTTTGTTTAATCTTTCAGTGATGAAAATCCAATAGAAGCCAGTAAGACTAGGTAAGGACTGCATAACAACTTCAGTTTCTTCCTTTGTGTCTATTTCTTTTCCTGTCATTTGTCTGCACTCTCAGGAGTGCTAAAGCAACCTCAGTTCCTGTAGATTTAGCATGTTAGAAGATTCTTTTCTCTCCTTCCAGCCCAACCTCATGACTATTTAGAAGAAGAGAAAATGGCACCAGAATAAAATAGGAAATGCAAAGTATTTGTTAACATATAGTACTGTTTATTTTAGCAAGGCTAAGAATCAATAGAGTTGTTCTTATAATTATTTATGTCATTTCTCCTGTTAGATGTTTAGAGTGCTGAAATGCTGTGTTAGTGCTGGGCACTAATGATAACTCTGCTCTGGCTCCTTGGGACCTGGGAAATCATTTGCAGGCTAATTGGTAAGGGTATGGTGATGCTGCAATCTGCTAATCCGAAAACACCCTGCAGGCTCTGCATTTGCAGATGCAAGATGGGAACGTGCATTTTTATTTTTTCCAGAGAGGATGACTAGCAATGCAGTTTTCTCTTTGCACACTCATTACTAATCCAGAACGATTGTCCCATACCTTCCCCTGCTTCCCTTTCCTTCCTTTACACCAGCAAATGTTTGTCTTTCAAGCAACTGGACTACATGGACTCATGAACTTAAGTGGCTTTAAGGTCATGTGACTTTTTGCTTGACAGGAGCAAAATGTTGGGTGGCAGCAGCGAGGTGTGTAAAATACTGAAGGGCAAGTACGTGCTTTTGGTGCCACGCCCTGGCGTCTCAGAATGTGCCAAAGCCTTTTCACTCTGCCTGAAGGAGGAGACTTACTGCCTTGCACAGCCTTGGGGGCTGGCAGTCTGCATTGTGCTACATTTCTCAGGGCCTAATCCCACAAATTGTGTTCCCCATCTCTTTCACTGGCAGTTCCCTGGTGGCTGAAGTCAGAGATGCTCAACACCTTGCAGCCTAGCACTCTTAATGAACAGCTGGTTGCGTCTTGTTGGTGAGGAATCTACTCTTACAGTATGGGCCCATGAAGGTGAAAGGGAAAGAAACTTTACTAACCAATATAATTAAACTGTGGCAAATGTTACAGAAAATCTAGGTGTTGGATATAATTTGCTGTGATACTTAAAAAACTTACAAAACTCCAGGAAATTTGAGTTTTGCTAATTAACATGACTTAACTTCTTCCCTAATTTCCACACTAAACATCAATGCTTGTTTTGTTACAGCAGGCATCCCAAATGCTTGTCTGTATCTTTCCAGTGTTCAGATCCATCCAGTCAGAGCTGAAGAAAATTTCTATGACATCCTGAAAGTGAGCAAGGAAAAAGGCATGTGTGCTTATTTCTATTTCTGTTTTCCTTCATCAGCAAGTAGATTGTGAAAGCCTCATCTTTACCAAAGGGAGGATTGTTTGTAAGGGCAAGAGGGAGGCTGTAGAGGGGAGGGCACGGTGAAAAATTTGTCAGGAAAAGACACAGATGTGATGAGAGATGAAGGCTTGCAAGATCCATTCAGTTTTTCTAGAACTGTGCCTGCTTATTGCTGGAGAGGCTGTCAAGAGGCACTTGCGTGTTGTAGCACAGGATTTTGGAGGATCTGCCTTTGGGAAGGTGTGAAATTGGGGACGTTTTCACAGCAGTAACCAGCAGATGTGTTGTGTGACGTCAGCTCTGGAAGTAAAGGCTGATAAAGTGCCTGTAGAAGCTAGAAATGGACATGACAGCTGGAACTGCTAGGGACTTAGGTTTGGTTATTAAAGAAATTGAATTCACATGCTGCTTGTATATCATTGAGGATCTGTGTGGATTTTGTTTCCTTGGGAGGTAGTTCGAGAGCCAGGCCTCGTAACTGAGGTGTCTGTAAGCAGTACATAAATCCATAGGATTTGTCTGGAGAACTGCAGGCTGCCTATCCCTGTAGCCTATATCTTGATCTCTGCTTTCTTTTTTATTATTTGAATAACTTCAACCTGTGATTCATTTCATGGAAGAATTCCTCACCTCCTACTGATTTGGGGTATTTTGTCCCAATTCCAGACAAGATGTCAGTGAATGCTGACATTTTTGTTTTCAACCCAAAATGATGATGAAACTGAGAACAGGGCTGTCAGCTGAGGACATTTGTATTCCCAACAGCTGTGGTCAATGAGCCAAGCTTGTGCAAGCCCAGTGGTTAATCAGTTGGGGGGAATCTGCACATCTTATTTACCTGAGTCAGCTACCTAAAGGATTTGCTAATAGCTAAAAGTTTGCCTGAATCATTGGGCTGCTGGGTGCAGTAAGCATCTGTTCACATCCTGCCTGCTGTAATTAAAGAGACAGGGATGTGCTACTTAAAACAAGAGGAGATGGCAGTACATGGCTGGACTGAGGGTAATTTTTTTCCCAACGTTGTTAGTGTTGTCTCTTGTTAGTCCTAGTGTCAAGGCCATTAGCTGTGAAAGTCCAAGATGTGTAGTGCCATGTTTGGGGGATTTTTAACACTCAACACTTCTTCCTCAGTTCTTAGCGAACAGAGGACTGATGAAGTGATGGATAATAGTTCTGTCAGCAGTGCAGGAACAGGGCTATCTGAAGTGACCGTGGAGGGTAACAATCATCCCCCAGGAGGGGCCTTCTCTGAACTGAGCACCATCAGCTTGGGCACAGGTGAATGAAGTTAAAATTACAGCAGTTTGTAGACCTCAGGTGTCTTTAGGTTGATCAGTTGTGTCGTGCTGCCTAAGTGCCTTACTTGTACATGAGGCATGATGGAATATCCCTAATCTCAAGGAGAGGAGATCTATTGTGATATTTCTGAGCTGCCTGCCTGGGTACTGCTGTCTGGGAAGCACAGCTCGACAGATGGAAGCTGCAGGATAAAGTGGCCTCTTCTCTGAATGTAGGTATAATATGCAGTTATTTGGGTGTTAATGAAAGTTTCTGCCACTGATAAGCTTAGCAGATGGACTCTTTATCTCTTGGGGGAAAAGCAGTTAATCCAGACGCATTGTATGTTGTCTTATTTGAAAGCTCTAAAAAGACTCATAAACTTAAAACCTAATGGATAGCTCTGAGTTCCCATGGAAAGCAAGTATCTTTTCTGAAGTATAAATAGCTTGGTGAGTCTTCCAGAGGGTGGTTCCATCTGTTTTGCTCTCTTCTCTAAGAGGAAACGTTCATGAAGTCAGATTCTCAGTGTTGGTAAAACACTAAGTTAATAAGAAGATAGTGTTTTTGTAGCTTTGATAGCCTAAGGATATGAGGCAGATAAAGTTTTATTAGGTCCACTGATGCAGCTAGAACAAAATAGATCCTGGAAAAGGCCTAAAGCTTTTCTGGGTTTTCCTGAATGTCATTTGGCCTTATGTAAACCTTTAAATCTCCCTACTCTGAGCTATTCAGAATAACCATTGTCAGTGTTGAATAAAAGCTTTAACCAGCTTCAAAACCTTTTAAAATCCACTTGGGAATATTCTTATGATACTTTTAATTGCTTCATTCCTACTGAGATCTGAAAAATCGTAATGAATCTGGGCTTGTGGTTTTGTGCTGCCTTGCCAATGCTTTGCTGTGGCTGCCCGTGGAGCAGCCCTGACAAACACCCAGGCACTGTGACAGCCCCAGACTGGGGCCTGATCCAGCTCTTCTCAGTAGAGAAATCCATCCACGGGCTGCAGTGCCTTTTGGTTGAAGGCAATTTGCTTTCTTTTGAACTGACTCCAGAGCACGTGTGGGGAGTTAACTAAAACTAGGGGATGACACATGACCTAATCCAGTTACCATGTGGGTCTCCTGAGAGAGGTGGCTCTTACGTGGAAATGATCTGCAGATTCCACTTTGTCTCAGCATGGCTATAACCTATCTGTCTGTGGCTTAGGTGAAGAAATAGCCTGAACTGTGAGCATACACAGCTGGCAGATAACTGGGCCTGTATGTGAGTGTCTGAAGCTGAACTTTTGAACTCTGAAGCAGCAGCCTGCTGGTATTGCTCAGATGTAAATTCTGATAGTATGTGGGCTAAAATGTAGTGGCACATCCCAAATCCTCCAGTTAACAACCCAAACTCTACAATTAATAAGCAGGCCTGAGAAAGAACGAGGAGGCTGATCAGGTGTCGTGTTTCTGCCTTAGACTGTTTCCTAGTTTAGACTGGGAGGAACACAGGCTTTGGTGCTGGAAAGAAGAGGAAGCCAGGAAGGTGGCGTCCCAAAAAGAAGACACGATCTTGAAAAGAAGATTACATGAAAAGACAGTGGTGGAGATTCTGGCTGGAGCACAGGCCCTGGACATGTCCGTGGATCCTGGAAATCTCTGAGCTGCGTGGAGACAAATGCTTGGGGATGTGCAGGGACCATGGCCAGTCATGCCTGAGGCTGGTGGCTGCAAATAGCTGCATAGCAAGAACTGAAAGAAATTTATGCCCACCTTGCTCAGGCTAGCAATGATCTTTCTCTGGGGAGGGGAAGTCAGGTCTTAGTGAACATATAAAGCTTGGAGGAGAGCAAGTGAATGCATATGAAACAATCAGGCTGGGTAAAATCTCTTAAATAAATCACAGTATCCACTACTTGTTCTTGTTTACTGTTGTGCCAAGGACAGTCTGCTACACTCCATGTGTAGTGGGGAAGAAGTGGTTCCCTCATGGAATGAGGACAGGCACCATTCAGGTTTGGCATTTGTTCTTGTCACTGTAATGTTTTTAAGAAATAAATGTATGCAGTTAATTTTAATGTCTGGGACGTGATTGACAGTTCAAAGGGAACAGCCTCTGTTTTTCACATAGGTACCATTGTAATTGGGAAAATCTAGCAAAATCTGTGGAAGTAACTTTCTGTTAGGATGGTTAACAAGGTGTTAATTGGTATAAATGGTGTTGTTTGCCATGAAAATCTCTTTTCTCAGAATAAGCAGGACAGAACCCTCAAAGTTTTTGGAGAGACATTCATTATGACTCATCTGGCAGAAATTTAAACTGGGAAGCTAGAGAAGAGAGAAGGCAATAGGATATGTTGGGGTAGCTTCTTCAAACCCTCTCAGCTTTTAGGGTAGGATTCTGATTTGCTTATGTAGCACCACCAGCTTCATATTTCTTTGTTTCTGATGTAAATAATTTTCAATGATATAAAATGTGAGAGGGAGCATGTTTGTATTGAACAGAGATAACTGTAACCAAAAGACATGAAAGCCTTTAAAACATCTTTAGAAACGCTAAGATGTGCCCCCTGTATGAAGGGGAAAAACGCAACTCTTCCTGCACATAGGCAGTTTTCTTAGCAACCTGGAATTCTTTTACATCACTCCGCAACACTTAATTACCATTTCTCTGGCTCTAAGCATGCCAGTAAGGCTGAGGCCAGAGCCCAGCTCAGCTGTATTGGATCTGATCAGAAGACAAGGATTCGTTAAGCTACTTAGGTCAGTGAGAGCGCTGGGAACAGGGAATAACATTGGCAATTTACTGTTCCTTTGGCTCGGCTTCAGCCCGGTTTGACCTGTCCTTGCCTCTGTGATACGATGGAATATTTCTTGCAGGTGGCAACTTTTGCTGGGCTCGCCTTTTTCAAGCAATTCTACATCCATAGCTGTGTATTTTGGACAGTAATATGAGCAAGTATTAAGGGCTGATATTGACTGTTGGAATAAAGTCATCAAACTCAGCTGTGAGAGCTGCTAATTAGGGTTTGATGCAAATGAAAACTCCTTTTGGATCCTATGCAAGGTTGGATATTGAAGCGTAACTTGCTGCTGGCAACCATCCCTCAGGCTTAGGCCTTTGTTGAAGGTCACAGTGAAATAGGTTTGCTGTTGCAGAAGATTAATATTGCTTAAAAATGTCTTGCAGCAGATTTCATCGGAAGATTTCAAAATCTTTACAGAGGTGGGCTTGCCACTTGTTTTTCCCCCTCCCCTTTCCACTGAAAAAGGGGGCAGAGATGAAGTTCACTGGATTGCCCACATTTCTGCAGTCAGCCAGCGAGAAAACCAGCAAGGGAATCAGAGTCTTAGATTTTCATGGGGTATTTGCTTCACATATAATTCAAGAAATGCAAGCCATTTTTATAGGCTGTTTTTCAACATCACTGTCTTGATGGGACCTTCTTTAAATGTTTCCCTTAGAGCTCAGTGGTAAAAACTTCATTCTGTGTGCACAATAACACATTTTCTGTTTCTTTCCTGTTATCCTGATCTTTGACTTTCTAGACAAAAGAATTAAAGAAGCATTAATCCATTTGGCTTTTCAAAGGAACATTTCATTTGACGACTCTCTGGAAACTGATAGTGAAGAGTGAAAATGAAAAGAAAAATAGAAAAATCTCCAAAGTGGGCAAGCAATTGGATGAAGAACATGTACAAGATGTGGCTCTTGAAAGAGAAACATCTAGCTGGAGTTTTTTGGGAGAGTAAATCAATGATTAGTTTATTTCTCATCTTGTTTATCACTTTCATTAGCAACCTTGGCATAAAAAATAGATTGTGCTAATGAAATTTCCTGATGACATTCCACTGGGAGACAAGTCAAAACTGCAGCCTATCTTAGTGTTGTAATTTAAAACTCACCTGCCCTTTCTGAATACATATTTGTATCTGTGCTTTTCAAAATTTCACTGGGAAAAACCCCCACTCCTTGTGTACCTCTATTTTTTCTTTGCCTGGACATATTAAAGGTTTAGTTTGGCCCAACTACTTGAAAAATTTATAATTTTTAAGGTGTCTGTCAAGTTGGAATTCATTAATTTCTCCTGCCAAAACCCAAATGAATAATGTAACTTGATGCAAGAGCTCCAAGTGAGGGTTACAAATAATTATTCATTCTCAAGACTTTGGCTATGAATCATTTCTACTGTGCAGTCTATCTGCTTATGTAGCACCACCAGCTTCATATTTCTTTGTTTCTGATGTAAATAATTTTCAATGATATAAAATGTGAGAGGGAGCATGTTTGTATTGAACACAGATAACTGTAACCAAAAGACACGCAAGCCTTTAAAACAAGAGTTATAGGGGCATCTAAGTGGCAATTAGAATCCTTTAAAAATTCATTCAGATTTAGTGAAACATTGCTGACAGTCATTCATAAAAGTAATTGCCCTGTGCACATGAAAAATTTAAATGTGGTAATTTAGTAATGAATCTGAGCTGTCAGAAGGCATTTTATGGGTAATCAGACATTCCTGAACATGCAGCAGTGACTGAAGAAAATTGAAAAATAACTTTGTGGTGCCAAGATTATCTAAAATAAGCGGCTTTTTTTTTTTTTTTTTCTGAAAGCAAACAAACCTACGATTTTTAAAAATGTAGCACACTGTAAGTCGATAAGGGCAACCACTGGAAGCAAATAAAGAATCAATTGTGGAGTTACATTGATTCAGATTAGTCATTTCAAGTAGCAGTCTTTGAAAAGTGGATACTTCTGGATTCTCAGATACTCCCCGTGCAGATGCATTATCCAGCCCCCAGGAAGGGGAAGCAGGAACTCTCCATTACAGCTTGCAAATCGCTTTGTCAATTTTGAAAGAGAAAGCTCAGTTCTCTTTTCATTTTACTTGGATGAAACTGCTGACTGTGCTGCATTTAAATTCTGTTTCCTCTAGGATAAGGGAGGGTATAGCTGGCTGTGTATTTTTGCAGGGCACATTGGGGACATTTTGGAAGTTTAGTTGGAGCTGCTGATGCATAAGGAATGCAAACCTTTGCCTTTGGATGTGGACCCAGTTCACTGGCACTCCAAGCAGGTGTTAATGGCCTGAAAAGGACAAGAGCACCTTTAAATCTCTTACACCCCGTGTCTCTAAATCACTCTGGGTAGAAGATCTCGTGGTGTTTGTCTTGGTTGTGTTACTGCTGTTGTTTTTGATCTTGTCTAGGTATTTCTGGGGATTTTGAGGTTGTAAGACTGGGAAGAAAACTTTTCCAAAGATCAGATAAAATTCGGATTGCTACACTGTTCAAATATCCCTTTTGTCAGAATTGATTTGCCAACTGGTGAAAAAGAAACACTCTCGTATTCTAGTTCATAGAGTGATTGTTTAAAAATGCTGATCTCAGATGCTATTCCAAGCATTGAAATAAATACCATTAGATGTTAATTCTACTTTATGCATCTGGTGTTCCTTTTCCTAATTTCTGCTGTTTACTGGGTTTATTGAATGCTAAATGGGGCCAGCTCAACTCATATTTCTGGTCTGCTTTAATTTATGATTTAATGAAAGGAAGTTTTCAGACAAAACAAGAATTTGGGGTTTTTGCAGTACAGAAAAAAATGTACTTCTGTTAAAGTACAGGGGTTTTAGATCACAACCTGTTTGTGCCCTCTTTATTTGCTACAAAGTTTAAATATGGGCTTAGATCAACATGACAGTTTCGTTCTAGTGCTGTGAGAATAAATGTAAAATCTTTCGGAAAATTTCTACCATTAAAAATCATTAGACACAATTAGCAAAATAATACCTCTCATGAGAAATGATAAGATGAAGTATATAATTTGGCAAGAAGTAGCTCACTCCAGTGTTAAAGTTTTTCAATAATGTCTCCTTTTCCCATAGATCATTTAGAAGACTGATCACCACTTGGAAGGAGCTGTGGTATTGAGTCTGTGCTCTTATTCTGCACTCTGGAATGGGGCCCTGCTCCCTCATCCTGGCTCTCTGGTAAGTCTCCCCTTCCCAGGCAAGAAAATGAGGATAACTGCTGAGAGAAAGCACCTTGAAGATAATTCCCTTTCATCTATAGCTGCAGTGTTTGGCCATTCTAAGGTTTGCAGAGCTATAAAACATTTGATAATCCCAAGGGTGGGGGAGAAACTGAAGGACATTTCTTGAGTTTGACAAAGCACTGAGAAGAAAGAACAGTGAAACAAAGATTATTTATAGAGGATGCTTGCCAAATCAAAGCCAAAGCTTTAATTACATCTTTATACACTGTAGCCATGTTTAATAAAGACTGAAACACACTATTATTTAGCTATTTGACTTGGTAGCATTTTGCCTTTTTTGTGCAAAACCTGCACATGTTGATGGGATCAGCTATGAGTAAGAGGATGGTTTGAGGTTGAAAATCACTCAAGGACATGTTCTCATTTAACAGAGCCCTTTTAAATCTGTTGTGGCTCTGTCTGATTGTGAGGCATTCTCTGATGGTAATAGATTGCTTTGTGTCCTATGACTGCCACGATTAGACAGGAGAAGTCGGTATTTAAAGGGAGTAAGGAGTGGGCAGAAGCTTTTTGGGGTGTATGGGAATTGAGGGGTTGCTCTTGGTGTATTTGTTGTACTTGGAGTTTGATTTCTGTCCATTTAGGTAGAGTGATCAGTACCAGCAGTTTACCAATCCAGTTGAACCTCATAAGTAATCTTGTCACTTCAACAAGGAAGTCCTGCTGGGCTTGAATTCCTGTTTCTTTTAGATAGTCTTTATCTAGGTCAGAGTTGAAGTTTTGGCTCAGAGCACTGCACTTCCCTGTCGTTGCTGTTGGATTGACAGAGACAGTTTTCAGTTTCTAGCCCTCAAATACTGCAAAACAGTGGTGCCCTTTAGGATTTCTCTAAGGTCTGGCAGGAGCCTCTGGTCCTGCTTTCAGTTCCTGTAAAGGAAGTTTAATAGGCAAGTTCTTGCTACAAACTTAGGCCTTCCATTTTTTCACTCCTTTCTGTCAATATTGCAGTGCTTCAATAGGTTTCTCTTTGACCTCATGTCTCAGCTCTACCCCTACTATTCATTTTGTCCATTTGAAATCTTGTGCCAGTTGGTGCATTGCTGTGCTGAGAATGACTTGTGGCTCCCTGGAGCAGCACTGACATCTGTGCTTATGGAACCAACAGCTGGTGCAGATGTTCAGGTAAGGAGGATGGGATGAGAGCCATCCATTGTTGTTCTCCCTTGGTCACTGGTGGCTAAATAGGGACCAAAGGGAGTCACAGAGCCCTGAAATCACAGAACCCACTCCACCAGCGAGTTCAGTCAATGTCTGCAGTTGAATGGTCTACAAATTAATTTTCTTTCCTATTTTGGCTGATGGCAGCATGTTTTAGAGCAGAAGGATGTGCTTTCTGTCCCATGGCTGCTTGCTCTTCAGTCACAGTCAACTGGAAAATTGGCAGGGCATTGACAGGGGTGCTGTTTTGATGCCTTGGGAAGGCTGACCTGAAACAGAGACTGGACACAGCTAGAGAATAATGTAGGTATTTATTGAAAGGCCTCCAGGACCTTGGGCAGGACAGGAGCCTGACCAGGGCTACTCCCAAGGTGGACTAAGAATGGTCACAAAATGGCTCACTGGTCACGTTTTTATAAGTCTTGGTCCACTTGCATGTTGGGGTTTAATTGTCCAATTACAGCTTCAGGTTGTGAGGTCTCATCATTCTTGTTTTCTCTCTTTAGTCCACCATTGTTTATGTTGTTGGGCTGAAAGTTATCCTTGGTCCTCAGAAGGAAAAGGATTTTATCTACCTACTCTGTGAAGAGAACTGACTGGCACTTAATATGAGGCTCAGAACTACACCCCTAGGCAGCACAGAGTCTGAAAATATGAAAGCTAAAGCTTAAGACGTCAGCTTTCCTAAAGCTCACCAAGGTCTGTACCCTGGTTTTTGGGAGCAAATAGTCAATGCAGTTTACAAACTCAGTTAGGAATTACAGCCTTTATTCTACAATGAGGGCCAAATGAATGCTGTTTAAAATTGGAGCTGCTTTGTGTTGCTTTCCTCAGAGAAATGCCTCTGCTCCGGGTTGGGTTTTTTCCCACCATTGGCATATTTGTTTGTGTTGTACAGGGAACTGGGTATGTTGTGAAGCTAAATCTTCCCTACCAAGCAGCAGCTCTGGCTCAGCTTTGGTGGTTATTTAAAATCTCAGAAGAGAATCATCAGCTGCTCCGATTGTACATTCAAACACACAAGGTGATATGCTAATTGGGCTTTCATTAGTGCCTGGCTGACGTCACCAACAGAGTAGAAAGGGGCTAAGCAGATGAAGTACTTTTCCACTCTTGAGCTGGTACTGATGCAGCTATGCACTATACCCTCTCTCTCTCTCTTTTTTTTTTTTTAATTTTGGAGAGTTCTAATTTTCTGTGTGACTGCATCTGTGCACTGTAGCATTGAAATATTGCCCTGGTGTATTACAGTCAGATCTGAGCTTTTTATGAAAAAGGGAACAGAGGCTGTGAAATTCCTTTTTTTTCTGTAAGTGTTATTACTGTCTGGGGTAGATTCAATTAGGTTAGACAAGTAAAATTTCATGATTTGACTCATCGCTGCTGTTCACATATGAGTTCATATCTGCGTAGTTAGGCAGTTTGTGTCCTCTGAGAAACACAGATACCATGGATAATAAACAGCTGTGTGTCATTTAATGAGCAAGTGAGAGTCACAGCCCTGCTTTTCCAGGAGGCTGTCCACTGAGTGAGCTCAAGCAGAAATCGTAGCTGAATTTAAACAGAATCTGTTCTTTTTTTTTCAGAGCTGCCAGTAGAAACCTTTGCAAACTGAGAAGCTTTTACATAGCAAGCAGCTTTGGCAGTAGACTACATGATGGAGCTATATTCACATTGTGGGGTATGGTACTGCATCAAAACTCCATCAGAAGAGCTGTGTTCCTATTTTCACCTCCAGATGTGAAATACTTCATCTCTTTGTGCCTCTGCTACCCCATCACCTGTGCAATGAGGACAGTATCTGTATCTTCCTTTGTAAAATGATTTGGTAGGACAAGTCTAAGATGAGCTAAGTCTGCATTTTCAGGAATTAAAAAATTGCATTTCAGTCATGATAACCACTACATGTAGCTTAAGAAAGAGTAGATTTGCTTGATAGGAAACCATTTTTACTCAGCTCTGAATGAAATAAGTGAATATTATTAAATGTAATCAAATACAGTTGCTATTGAAAGTGGATACTTGGGAGTTGAAGAAATATTTTCATCTTGTAATAAATTAACTCAAATGTAATAAACAGGACAAGGACAGAAGAGAACTCTGATGTTGGAAAGGCCATAGCAATGCCATTAGGATTGTTTCTTTTTTAAACCAGAAATTGAGAGTGCAGAACTATTTATTGCTTTAACTTCAGCAAAAATATAGTGACAGCAGGGATCTTGTTAAACTGGGACACATATTTCAGTGACTAGAAACCTATTGTAATCACAATTACAGAGATGTGATCTTAGGCTTTGGTCCATATGTCTGTCTTAAAGAGGGTTATTAATGCTGGTGGTTTGCATCCAGCTTGCAGACAAAATTAACTAAATATTTTCTTTTTGCTTCTGTCATTAGCTGGGGTGCATAGATGAAATGGCTGGGGCTGTCTTGCTCCTTAGTTCAATTATTAGATCTCTATTGTTTCTCAAGTATAAAAAAATCTGACAACAGAGGATGAAGAATTATTCCAAAGCCTCTCAGTGGGATAAACAAATGAAATCCATCATGAATTTAAATGCAGCCATGTATTATAACCTCCTGCTTTTCACTGGGCCTTTTTCCTATGTAAATGCTATATTTTTTTGAAAAGTGTGGGCCAGGGCAAATTCAAGGAGTTGCTGAATTCTTTGTCATGAGCTCCTATTGTAGTTCATTTACTTCACATCCATCTGGCTGGGGAAGAGCTAGGTAAGGTCTGTGTTGAGGCAACATGCACAGTGGGAGGGCAATTTGTAACCCCTTCCACTCTTCCAAGCAGAAGCACATCCCTGGGTAATGAGTGCAGGAGGCGAACCCAGGGACTGCCATGGCTGTGCTCAGTAGTAGCAGCAGAGAGTTCTCTTGCAGGTGTTGTGCTTGCTCCATTGCTGCCTGGGAGCTGTTCGTGGATTGCTTTGTGATTGCAGTCACCGGGGTACTCAGGGTCTCAGGAGAGGTGACTGTTCTTTGGGACTGTAGTTTCAATTGTCTGGGACCTGTGAAGGTGAACACAGGCCTGTAGCTGAAATATGAATAGAAAGAGATACACAGGAAATAACTCCAGCCAGTAGTGATATGTTTTAATCTTTGTAAATGGAATTCTTCCCAGGAGAAGCAAAAATTGCTGTTAATGAAGATGGTCTTCCTTAATATTCTCTTCTCATAAAACCACTGACTATTAAAAGGGAATGGCTGTTTGTGAGCCAGAAACAGTTTATTTGCCCACCAGATGGAGCTAAGAAATTCTCTCCAGGCTGGCCAGGAGCTAGTGAGCACTCCGTGCTTTCCTACCCTTGGGTCCTGCAGTGTGGGTAGTGCCAGGGTTTATTGCCCGCTGTGTGACCCTCCCTGCAGCTCCCTGCTCAGGGGCGAGGGCAGCCAGGCTGGGCTCTCCAGCAGCTGCAGCAGGGACACACAGGCTCTGCTCTGCTTTAGTCCATCAGTGCTTCCAAGTCAGTTTATGTAGGTTTTTTCCTCATGATGCTGGTATTAGCTGTACAATTTGCTGAGGGGAGAGGCATGGGAGGTTCACTTAATACAGCAGAGGAGAGGTGCTGTGTCAAGGGTGTTGGAGGTTTATGAGACCTCGGCGGTCCTTTGAGGTGTGCCATGTCTCCTCTGAGCAAACCTCACTGGTTGTCGCTTTGATGGGAGTTAAAGACCTCCCCCCACTCAAGATGAGTACCACCTTTTTCTTTCTCAAATGAATCTGCTACTAATGGTTTATACCCAAGGATTAGTAACTGTGGCAGTCCTTGTGTCCTCTCCGGGCTGAGTGCTCCTGAAAGTTGACACCCAGTCAGTGAAGTCAGGTAAAGAGGAGTTCATTTAAAATAAGATTAAATAATTGTGGGGAAGGAGGGCAAAGGTAATTACACCAAGCCACCAGGTTTTTAACTTCTTTATATCTTTTTTGCTTTAAAATTTACTGGCCATTTACACAGTTTGTCTCAAGTATTTTTTTAATTTTTGCTCAGTGGTGTTGTGATTGTTGGTTACATGAGATGTTTATTGTAATGAAGCTTCTAAAGCTTTTGGTTCTCCCATTTGAAAGGTTAAAATGGAGTGGAGAGAAAGATTTAAATAAAAAAACTGTTGCTCTTCTAATTAAAATTGCTTGTCAACATATTTTGACATATCTGCTTATTAGTGAAAAAATAATATAATTTTTTTAAACTACAGGTAAAAAACATAACAAGGAAAAAAGCAGCTTATGTACTGTTTTATAGGAAATTTCTTTGAGTATATCTGGGGTAGAATAACAGCATTAATGCACTTATTCTTGAGGTAAATTAAAGCACTTGAATTAGGTTCTGTCTCCAAAAAATCCTACTTTGGACTCCTGGAGTAGATGGCTTATTCAGAGATTATGTTCTAGATGCAATTTTTCCTCGCAATAAAGATATTTGCCTCTAGCTGGATGACCTGAGCGTTTTTATGTGCACTCAGAAAGATGGCTTAATTAGCCACAGCAGAGGCTGAGTGGGATAAATCACATGGCTGAATGACGCTGTGCAGGTGGAGGCTTCGGGAGCCCGTGGGGTTGTTCACACAGCCACAGTGTGGCTGGGGGGAGCTGGGCCAGCAGGAAGGGTCAGGGCAAACAAGAAAGGTCACGTTGTGTTCTCTAGAGCTGGCTGGCAAATCAGCACAAAGCTTCTGTCTGAACAACAAGCTGATATCAGGGACAACCAGTTAAAGTTTTTGAAGGTTTTTGGTTTTTTTTCTCCTTTGATTTCATTAAAAAAATTTAGGAATTATCAGGCAGGTGCTACAGCCATCCTTGGTAAAAATGGGTAACAGCTCGGGTTAAACTAGGGGAAAAATTTGGGGAAGTTACAACTGAAAGGAGAATGGCTGACTCAGTGAAAATCGATCAAGGATTGCTTCTTAGTTCTGGTGAAGGATGGATGATGTTCCAGAGAGGGTCAGCATTTGAAACAGCATTGAAAATGGAAGCATTGGGATGGGGGGACAAGCAGACATCTTCAGTTTTTAGAATGACAGTGGGATGAAAAGTTTAAAATAAACCACCTTGAATACGATGAGGTGTACATACAGCAAAATGTGTTAAACCACGACAACAATCTCCATTTCCTTTCCAATTAGAATAACAGACAGTGACAATAAGGAAGTGGCAACTTGTATTTTCCCTGCAGGAGACCTTCTTCATACTATTTAGAATAGTTTTTGCTTTTCCTAAGCAAAATAAAGACACATAATGAGAGAAGTCTTGTGGAAGGAGACTCTAAGAGAGGTTACATGTGAGTTTCTGTGAAATGGGGAGGGTGCAGTGTGTGGGATTCCTTGGGAGGGTGTGGTGGGTCTGGTGCCCGTGGGCTCACAGAGCAGGGATTTGTGTGAGGAACTAGAAAGTGTGTACTGCATTTCTAGGCCATGCACAGCTGGAAGGGCTGCAAGCACTTGGATGAAAGGATTAACAGTCAAAAGAATCTTGACAATTAGAAGAATTCATTTGAATAAAGTGGGATTCAGTTGAAGGACAGGCACAGAGTCCTGTGACGAGGTATAAATTATGTGTGAGATGAGCAGAGGTATGAAGAGCTCGGGGAGTCTCTCAAGGGAGGATGTGGGGTTATGGTGAATGACAAACTGAACAGCAGCTGAGGACATCACAGTGGTGCAAGGTAACATAATCAAGAACAGAGCCTGCAAAACAGCAGAAACAATCTTGCTGCTGTGATTGGCACTGGTACAGCCACAGCATTCCAGACCCCACATGGAGGTGTGGAGGGAATGGAGATCAGAGATCTGGAGAGCACAGGCAGTGGGGAAAGGCTGGAAGAATGAATACATTTAATCTAAAGATAAGATAGCTGCAGAGCTGTGAGAGTTCATAAAATAAGATAAAATGGCTGCCTCAGAGATCTGTGTGGCACACATAGTACAAGAAGTGGTGGGCTTAAACTCCACTGGAGGAAGATTGTATTATTGGGAAAAGCTTTCTATCAGCAGGGCTGCATAAACTACTGGCATAGAGAATTTTATGGACAGGGTAAATAAATTCCTGAGAAAAAAAAATTTGAGTACTATTGCTATTGAAATGGGACAGAGAATGAGTAGCACTGCCCTTGATGCTTTTCCTGAACTTGTTTGCTTTAGGCGTCCCAAGAAAGAGCCACAGGCACCTGTCTGGGCACCATAGGCACATGAAAATACCCAGTTCTTGTGTTTTGTTTTGGTCAAAAAAGCAGTAGCAACCAGAAAAGGGGAAGCTCCTGCTGTCCCTAAGCTGGTGGGAGACATTCAACCCCCCTGTGAAACTTATTATAGTAAAGGGGTGATGGAAAAAAACAAGAGAGTGAGATTTTCTCCTGCGGATAGTTGGCCTATGAAAGAGCCAAGTGATTCTGCCAGTCTTTTGCTGTTCTAGTAATGGTGATTATTATTTTCTTTTTTTTTTTTAAAGGATCTTAAATCCAGGTGCTGCTTTGCAGGGTCAGCTCCAAAGTTCTGCAGGGCACTGTGCACAGGATGTGACAAAGCAAGCCGAAAACAAATGTCCAACATGCAAGCTGTGATACTTCAAGTCAAAACATACCTCTGTGCTGGATTTCTAGATCTTGGAAAGGTAGGATCTTTTGCTTGAAATCACAGAAAATCTCAAATACACCTAAATTCACTATTATTTTTAAAAATACAGGGTATTCAATAGTTATGCAATAGAGATCACCTTGATTGTAATTACATGAATCAAAATTAGACTAATCAAATAGTTCCTTATGATCCTTGTAGGTAAGATGATAACAATCACAAAGCTCTAACAAATGTAAATAGTAATTTAACTGATTATTATGGCATATTCCAGTGTGATTATACCTTTTTACAGATGATACATTACTTTGTTTCTGTGTTGAGAGAGTTTAATCAACTCTGAGAGAGCAGTTGAGAGTGTTGCTGTGTTTCTGGACTCTACCAGTAGTTTGTTATTCTGTGTGCTTTGGAAATTAATCTGTATTTTTTTGTTTTGTTTTGGTTTTTTTTGTTTTTTTTTTTTTCTTTTGGAAAATGAGGTACAAACAGTAGAAATGGTATATTTATAACCAAGTGGAAGTTGAGTATATTAATAATTGAAGTAGTCTGAGAATCTTGGATTAAAAATGTTGTGTTAGCTATGGAAACCAGTTTTCTTCCTCCTGGCTTGTGGGCAGTATCATTCTGCCTCACTTTTTCTATATCCTCTGTCTGAGGAAGAGAAAAATGATGTGTGTGTGTCTCAGGTAGATGTCTGGTAAGATGGAGAATGATTTCCACTTCAAAGGACTGGCTAAAGATGTTTCGTAAGAAGGGGCCATTGTCTTGGATTAGTCTTTTGTATTTTATAGTGGCTTGCTAGAGAAAACAACCCTTATGCAGTGTAAAGAAAAGAAAATCATGGTGAATATTTTGTTTTAATCTATTGTATGAGTTCATGAAAAGTCATTCCTCCAGTGCTAAAAATATTGCCAAGTAGCCCTTTTAATCAAATCCCTCTTCTTCTGATACTAATTCCTCTTCTTGTAATAGAGTCCATCAGTCTAAAGAATTACATTGTTTTTGATGATGGTGAGAAAAAGCGTATGGAAGCAGAGGACTTTTGTTTTGAAGGTGACTCTGTAATTGCAGAGTGAAGCTGTAAGTTAGGAAAATCAAGCAGACAAGGGTAGATTTCATGTTTGGTTCCCACTAGAACAGTTTGTAGATTGTGAGTATTTCTCTGGTTATGGAGGATGTACTGTAAGAGATGATTTTCTTACAGTATTTCAGGAAATTGGCTTCTGGCATGGTTAGTCAAAGGGAGTTGTACCACAGACTTCATAAGAGTGCTACTTATGGCCAGGATTTGAAAGGTATACTTGTGATGGGGAAAAGGACAGCATGGAAATAAGAAAAAACTGTACCATGTTTTATGAACCCCCAAGCTGTCATTTTTAGTGTGCTCTCAGTTATTCCTGCATGCACCCACATTTTTCTGTGCTATTCTGAATGTCCATATGACACAAATGGCACAGTGTCAAGAAAGACAGAGCTGTCTTTATAATATACTATTTGCAAGAACTACTATGTCTCCCTCACAAGGGAGTGAGAAGCAGAACTATCTTTATATACATTTCTATGGGTCTTTCTTTTTATTTAAACTGTGCTATCAGAGTGAGATAAAAGAGTTGCTAATTACATGTGTGTTCAAGTGTGGCTTGGAAATGTTAAATAAGCTGGACTATTTCAAATGAAAATGCACCAAAGGATTTGAAATTTAAATTGTAACATGGAAAGAATGTGATGGGGTCCATTCCAACAGGAATGGTTTAAATGAGGAAGTGGTTAGAAGCTGGGACTGGAGCTCTGGAGAGCTGGTTTTGGGTCCTGGCTCTGCTGCACATTGGCTGCATGGCAGATCCCTTCCTAACTTGCTCATGGATTTCACCCTTCATTCTGACTTTGTGCTCCTTGGTGTAGGCACCAAGTCCCAGTGTGAGGGTTTTGGTGTGGGGCCAGTGGGGCCTCTTTTCATGAGGCCTCTGAATCCACAGATAGTCTGGAGGATAAATGATGGCAATAATCAATCTATCTGAAATTCATTCAAAAATTTGTCCGAGTGTTTTGGACTAGTTGGAAGAATGGCATGCAAAATGATTTTCCACTGAATGGCACTTTTGGTTGTCCTATGCCATCCAAGTAAGCAGCCAGAAGATAGTGCTATCTGAAGGGAAAGGGGCAAAAGTGAACTTGGGCTGACTGGCAGTAATGGCTAGAGTAAATGCCACTCCCACTCCAGAACACTGAGGAACTTTGGAGGACAGTGGTAAAAATTAGTTCAATTTCAATGCTTTGATATTTCTGTTTCCCAGCCCTGTCCAAGATCTTGAATGTGAATGTCCATCAGATGCAGTCATTTTAATGTAAATATTCTGGCTTGACTGCATGGACAGCCTCAATCTGCCTTCACACTCTCACTGTTCATACTGGATTAAATAATCAGGCCAAGTCCAAGCTGTTTCAGCAGCAGCAGTTAAAGATGATTAGGAAGAGATTGCTGTAGTTTTAACTACAGGAGGTTGGAACGTGATTGTGTTCTCTGCCCAAGAAGAGACTTTCTTGAGTATAAATATCAGGCAGTCTAAGAAAGAAGAGGATTTCTCATTACAAAGCTTGTAGTAGCTTAGTCTCTGTCCATGAATCATCTGTACTCTCACTCAAATAATTATTGCCTTTTTCAAATATTAGTATTAGTCTTGAAACAGTACTTCTTTATGCATTATTAAATTATTTATGTGTTACTTTGTAAATCTACCTCGGTTAGCTTGAAGTTGTCATGCCAGATTTTATCAAGAAGAGGCATTGGATAAATCCAGTGATGTTATCTAGATACATGCCTGACCCAATCCAAAATGGTAGGTAATATTGATAACTTTTTTTCTTTTTTTCAGTGCCTTGTGTTTGTTTGGATTCAGTTTTATGACTTGGTATTAACCAGTCAAATTTGTGAATAAAGTTAATGAATTTATTTAAATGAGAGTCTGGAGGATTAGCTCCTCTATGGGTTCTCTCTGATCACATTTAAAGAAAAAAACGCCTGATAAAGTGCGTATTTTTGACAGGCTCAGCCTTTGATGCTTTGAAATGTTGATGACCATGTTGATCCTACATTAGTGAGGAATTATAGTAGCCTACTCTTGGATGGATAATTGAAATTTAAAAAGTGATGCTTTTGCATCCTCGGGACATAATGTTTTGCCATTTCACAGAGAGATTAGCGAAGGCAGTAATTCAAGCTGCCCAAAACAGACTGAGGCTTTGTAGCAATTCTGTGGCTTGTGAGGTTTTCTGCCTCCCCAGTTTCTGTTATTGTGGGACCAAACAATAAAGGATATTGTGATCACAATCTCTTTCTTTTGCTGCCACTTGGGCCAAAATGTTGTAGTCTTCTAAATGTGGATGAATTTACAGCATGCCCACACTTTCGTCTTTCAGTTTGGTGGGTGAGGTTTGTATGGATTTATCACAAGTGTAGTGGTATGTTATGAGCTCATATGTGAAATCCATCCACAGTTTAAGATTTAAAAAGTTGTGTTGGCAAACGTTGGGTTCTTCTAGGAATTGTACTGCTGAATGGTTTGCTCTTTAAAAATCTGTCCTTGTTTAGGCATCTAGGTAGGGATTTGAGAGTCTGCAGCTGGACGCATGATGATGAATATAAGCAGTCAAAATTTAAGAAAATTAGGAAAGGTTCATTATAAAGAAAAAAGAATCAAGCTTGGGGTTAAAGAAGGCTCAAGACAATAGTTTAAAAAGGAACAGAAATTGCTAAGTAAGCCAGGAATGCCCAGTGCTTTTAAGAAGACTAGATTGTAAATCAAGATGTCTGAAATAGAGATGAGGAGTGATGCTTGCAAGTTTTAACTGAATTTTCTGATTTTTTTTTTTTTTTTTTTTTTTTTTTTTTTTTTTTTTTTTTGGTGATAAAAGGTGTATTGATTAAATGGTTTTAATCCTATCTGGAGTTGAAGTGACAAGTCCAGTGGAACCCTATTTTTTTTTATCATCTATGTGGTGAGTTGATTCAGAGCATATTTCTCCTCCTTGTCCCTGGAGAGCTGTCTGTTTTAATATACTTGTTTTGCCTCCCAAGTATGGTCTGAAATATGGTTTTTTTCCAGCATGGGCACCTCTTTCACAGTGTTGCTTTGATCTCTTGATAAGATCCGTTTCATTGGTTAATCGGGTTGGGGAAAATCATGATGTAGAGAAATGAAGTAATAGAAAATAGATCTGCAGTAAGATTAAGGGCTTGGCAAGCACTGCTGTTTACTGATAACCAAAAAGCTTTTTGTTCCAGATTTAAACAAGATCCGTGTTACAGCCACACCTGCCTCAGAAGATTATTTTTGCCACCATGTGAACTGGAAAAACATTTTTATAGGAGTGAAAAGTATTCATATTACCAACAACTTATGTTTCATTATTGCCTATTTATACTTTGACCCAATTTGCTATCTTATCAAAACAACTGAAGGGCTCGTGCAAGGCGAGAGCATGGTTTAATCTGAAACCATGGCTTAAGATATTTTTAACTTTATGAACTGATTGCCAGAAAATCAGTCTGGTCACTGATGTACTCTGGAGCATCAGAAAAGCCATGTTTCCACATGGCTGTGGCTGAGGGAGGTGCTGCTCCTGACAGTGCTTTCAGCTGTTCCCACCATTTGTACACCTCAGGTGTGCCCTTCACTACTGCTGAGTGGACAGGTAGCTTAAATAGGAATTGCAAATATCTAGCACATTTGAGATTTTGTTCGTGGTAAAATCTGTGAAAATGTTTCTTTACTGTCTTCATTTTTCATCATCTGCATGAGGCATCTCAGTTCTGCGAGCCTCTGAGAGTATGCACCAAGTTTTAATTCATGTCCTTCTCTTGTGATTGTCCAAACTGTGTTCTTCTGTTTTAATTAAATACTTTATCTATAACATTGAAAAATTATTATATCAAAAGAAAACAGCTTCTCTGGGGTTTCTTTCTGCTGCTGCCCCATGCTTTATAAACCATCAGTAGGAGAGCAGTGCCAGGATGATGTATGGATGTAACAGATCAGCATGATGAGGTGGAGCTGGAAGAGAGAGAGCTGTGTTTTTTAACATTATCTGTCTTTCTGCCTGCTGGTTTCTCGGTTAATTTCTTTGTGAAGACCTGGCCAATGGAGTCAGATTTATACAGGGCAATTAGGAACATAAAATATGGTTGAGTTCATTAGCATAGTAGGTTTCTGTGTAATTTTTTCCACAGCTATTGAGATGCCTTAGGATCCTTTAGATCCATTTTCAGCAGAGCTAAAGGAACTTAGTTTTATGGGCTTACATCAATGCACATCATTTTAAGCTCATAATAGTTTGACTTCTCAAAATGGAAGATACACTCCTAAGTGCTTAAGAAAACATGACGACAATTCTCACTGAAAGTCAACAGGATTTAGAATTTCGAAAGGCAAAGTACCTTCTGAAAATGACACATTACTACTTCCTGTATTCAGGAAGCTGTGGCTCACTTGTCAACCTGGTTTTGCTCTAAGAAGATCAGAAGTCACACCAGCCCTCATCTGTTACCAGGTTTCACACATGAGGATGAAATGTGAACATCCAGTCAAAATTTGGTTTTCATTTTCAGTGAAGTCTTATTTTAGTCAAAGTGAGACAGGCCAGTTTGACCATGCATTTTCTCAGAACACATTTTTCTGCAGATCAGTGGGCCTTTATAAAGCACCATCAGAAATTCCCAAAGAACCACAGCAAACCTTTTATCATTACTGTTGCAATCAAATGTAAATCATAATTACTGATTATCTGCACTAGGGAATCGAGGGTACCCTCAGTAAGTTCATGGACAGCACCAGTTTGGGTGGGAGTGTTGACCTGCTTGGAGGGCAGGAAGGTTCTGCAGAGGGAGTTGGATAAATGGGCTGAGGGCAGGGGTATGAGGTTCAACAAGCGCAAGTGGCAGGTCCTGCACTTTGGCCACAACTCCATGCAGAGCAATGGGCTGGGGACAGAGTGGCCTGGAGGTGCTGGGTGACAGTGGTTGAACATGAGCTAATGTGCCCAGGTGGCCAGTGCCACCCTGGCCTGTGTCAGCAATAGTGAGGCCAGCAGGATCAGGGCAGGGATTGCTGTGCTCAGCTCTGGTGAAGCCACACCTTGAGTGCTGTGTCCAGTTCAGGGCCCCTCACTTCAGAAGGGACACTGAGGTACTGGAGACAGTCCAGAGAAGGGCAATGGAGCTGGTGAAGGATCTGAAGCACAGTGCCTGTGAGGAGCAGCTGAGGGAGCTGGGGTTGTTCAGCCTGGAGAAGAGATGGCTCAGGGGGACTTTACTGCTCTCTACAACTGCCTGAAATGAGGGTGCAGCCACGTGGGGCGTGGTCTCTTTTCCCAGGCAGCCAGCTACAGGACAAGAGGACACAGCCTCAAGCTGCACCATGGGGCACCAGGAAGATTTTTTCACAGAAATGGTTGTTGAGCCCTGGAACAGTGTGCCCAGGGAGGTGGTGGAGTCACCATCCCTGGAAGGGTTCAAGAAAGGGCTGGATATGGCATTTAGTGCTATGGTCCAGTTGTCATGGTGGTGTCCATTCAAAGGCTGGACCCTGTGATCTCAGAGAGCTTTTCCAGTGCTAAATGATTGTGTGATTATGGCTTTAGGGATGAGCTGCAGGCCAGTTCTCATTACTCCCTGCAATCTGGTCTCGAAGGCTTTGGTTGATATGTTGTGGCAGTTTGTTAAAGACAAACTTGCTTTTGTCTTCATACATCAGAGAGTGCCAAATGGAAGACCCCAGATTACAGGAGGAGAGTCTGTAGGTGCACACACATGGAGATCTTCTGAGCAAATGTTACTGATGCTGACACTATGGTATGATGTCATGGACAGAGGACTTCCAGTAAGCAAATAATGTAAAATTCTTCTTGTCATTTATAGTGGGATTAATCAGATAAGAGGCTTTTCAAATTGAGGATGCCCTTTTCATGAGCTTTGAACCCAAATCCTGAAGACTGAAAAAATCTTGCTGCAGGCAGGAACAGCTTTAGAGCACAAACACATCTCCACAGTAGATAAGATTACCTGATTAATTTAAGCTCATAAAACAAAGGTCCTGTTACTGAAAAAACTTGCCATGGTTGATTTTTGAAGGTCACTTTCTGCTATGGCAACAGAGAAACTGTGCTTGTGAAAGGAAGAATCGTATTTGAATGAGGAGGCTACACAGAGGCATAAAAAGAGGCATAAAAAGCTGCTCTGGCATTTGCTGAAGGTACCAGCCATCCCTTTAGAGGACAATCAGGATGGATCCTTTTTCCCCATCCATCTGCCTGGTTTCTCTGTCTCATTATGTTTAGACTTGATTTTTTTTCTGATGAAGTTGTGCTGTTACTCAAGTTAAACAGGAAATAACTGGTTAACCTGAAGTAGTGGAAGTATTTCTAGAGCATTTACTATTCCTGGTGAAATACATGGGCAATCAGAAACCACAGTGCTTTGTTATGTCAGGCTGGGATGGATTGCATGGGAGGGAGAGAGCTGTCCACAGATGCACCAGGACTGCTGCTGGTAGCAGGTGTGGATGGGACTTTCACACAGGGGTTCTCTTCAGATATTTTTCTCAGATTTTGCCTAAGAGGAATGCAATCCTGTCTTGAAAGATATGAAAAAAAGGAGAAGAGACTGGATGATCTGATGGTCTCATTGGATCAGATCCCAGACAACCCATCAAAAGGTGGGATGCAGATGAAACAATATTGGGATTCTCTGTAGTTGAATAATTTCTTTTTATGGAGGTCATATTCATGTCCTGAACAGGTTAAAAACAAAAGGATTTTAGCAAAATGAGTGCTATATATAATTTTAAAAGACAGTAAATAATACATTTTCCTTTATATTTGCCATCTGATCACACTGCTCAGTTAAGGCCAAGTCACATTCTTGCATTTGTTAGGAAGAATTTAATATGTGAAAGCCCAGAGCTGATCCTAAACCCCATGTTAAAGTTCCCTGCTAAAAGCATTATTCCTCTGACGATTTACATCACCTGATAGTTTCACAGTGTAGTGGCTCTATTTACAGTGTGTTACTCTGAATTAGGTGCTGCCAGCCATCTGTGAAGTGCACTGCAGCATGTTATCACCTGCTTATGGGCATTAAAAAGACCGATGGACCAGATTCTCTTGTACAGAAAAGCCCCTTTTTGTCACTCTGTCTGCTTTAATGGGACCCTGAGCTGCAATTATTATGATCTATTTCTGCTTTATGGCCCATCTCTACTTCTGCATTGTGTAAAGGACCCCAACATAAATGAAAATGAGGTCACTGGGAATCTGGTCATGTTCAGCTGCAAGGTGGACAAAAGATCGCTGTAGAATATTATTAGTAATGCACTGGTCTACTGTGAACACCAGCCCTTAAATCTGTAATCTGTCTTGCTTGCCTTGCAGATGAGGAACCCAGCAGGTAGAGGAAATAGGTGATGTGCCTGCAGTATGCAGCAGAACCTGAGTTCTGTCACCAGAACCAAGCAGAAAGATTTATATCATTGAGGAATAAGGCACATGTGCAGAATGAAGGATTTTTTGGGGCAAAAAGCAGATTTTTTATTTTTCCCCCCACTGATTTCCCTTCGAAGGGAAGTAAATCTGATCAGAGTGCACTATGGGACCATCAAAGGACAGAGTTGTGGAATTCTACAGGACAACCCTCTTGCTGATTCCCTGGCACTGCAGCCCTTAATGTCTTGGGAGTAAGGGACATTCTGCATGGCTGTTTGCTCTGGAAATGCTGGGATCATAAAGCCTGAACTCCCAAACTGCAGGGAGTGTAGGGGCTGCCAGATAATTGCTAACAAACCAGGTTTCTGAATTTTTGAATGGAAGTCACCTGTTAACTATGGCTGCATTGGCATAACATGTCTATTTTTGCAAAAGATTCATTAATTTGCTGAAATCTGATAAAATGGTAAGTTTCTCAAGTTATCCTATTTGTGCCACTCTCAGCACTCACTTCCTGGACTTATTCACCTGAGTCCTCTTCTCTCTGTCTCTATTGCTTTCAGCTTCTACATGCACTGAGGGGAAATGCTTCAGCAGATAACTGGGGTTTTTTTCCTGTTCAGATGCTTCTTTATCTCCTTTATTAGGTTGTTGGAGCAAAATTGCCAGATTTTAGCACTCACAGATCATTACTCCATCATATCCCTGAGCTGCAGGGAACCAAGTCTCCTCTGTACTGAGGCAGGAAGGTTGTAAATGAAATACTGCTTTGACATAGCATTGGAATGTCTGGAAATTGTCATGCACCTTGGTGACTGTGACTCTTAGGGGATGACATCAGCTGTGTAGAAACATTTACAGTTTACTGTGCACCCATGTGGAGAATTCCCCATGATGTTGCTGATGGATCATGGAGTGTCATGTCTGCAATGCTTCACACTGGTGAGCACAGGAAGGGGATTTGGGAACAGCAGCGTGAGCATTTTCCTTGTTTGTTTTCAAGAAGTTGGATGCCAGATCTGAAGCATCCAGGTGGAAGCCAGCTCACCTCAGCTGGGGAGTGCCTCCCATGCCCCTGCCTGGGGTCCAAGGGCCCTGTAATAATGATGGATGATGGCCTTGTCCACGGCTGCGCGGACAGGGGCAAGCAAGGAAGAGACATACCATTGGCAGATAACAGGAGAATTTTTCATCCCCTGGGGCAAAACCTTCCAATGGTATCTCTTTCTTGGGGCTTCTCGGTTAATGGTGGGAACCGAGAAAGCAAAACGTGGCGCATCGTCAGGGTGCAGTGGAATTTTGAAAAAACAATCTTTTATGTCTATTACAGCCAATTCCCAATTTTGGGGGAGCATCGCAGGGGAAGGCATTCCCGGTTGGAGGGGTCCCATGTCTTCTATAACTTCATTGATTTTGCGGAGGTCGTGAAGGAGTCTCCATCGGACTTTGTCCGATTTCAGAATGACGAAGATGGGGGAGTTCCACGGGGACGTGGTCTCCACAATACAATCTTTCTTTATAAGCTCCTCCACGAGCTCGTTCAGCGCTTTCAA